>LBNU01020998.1:78013-100688 GCA_014162995.1 Artemisia annua | reverse complement strand
TAAAAGTTTTAAGATTTTAAAAGGAAAACATATTCACATAAAGATCAACCAAAGCTCCATTCATAAAACTAAGTTTTGAAAATAAATCCAAAACCATACATATATAATTGATCATATTGATTATATTTTGTTTTCATACTAAACTCTAATTGAAGGTTTTTCGAATGAACTTTGAACAAATTAAAAAGATGTAAAACTATTCAACCCCCCCCCCCTTCTAGTTTTCCACAGAGTGCTCAAGGGAAGAAAGTAGAAGACCACCTTAGGAATAATAAGATTGATCTAAATGTTATGAATCGTGTTGATTCTAGTATTAGCTTTAGGCGTACTGTAATTAATTCGAATTCTGATGCTACCTGTAAGACTTGTAATGATTGTTTAATTTCTGGTAATCATGATGAGTGTGTTAAGACATTTTTGAAAGCTTCTAAGTTACTCTCGGTTAATAATGCTATGAAACATAAACTGGAAAAACGTCATTGGAAAGCTACAGGAAAGAAATTCACCAATGTTGGCTATCATTGGAGACCTACTAGAAGAAAGTTCACTTTAGGAAATCAGTGCCCCGTAACCAAATTGACCAATCTTAAGCTTTCAAATGTTAAAGAATGGAAGGCAACTGGTAGAAGATTCCCTCTAGTGACACTATGCCATGATAATAGGCCCAATGCACCCATTAGTAAAGTTTTCCCTGATAACTCCATTGCATGTGCTACTCCTGTTTCTCTTGAATATGTGTGTGCTAACCAATTGGACCCCAACTGTGCTTGGGGATCCACGTTCTTCAGTTATCCATATCTGTCTGATTTCAAATGCAGGTCGTACAAATCGTCCTTTGGTATTTGGACTCAGGCTACTCAAAACATATGACTGAGGATCACTCACGGCTCAGAAATTTCTTGAAAAAGTTTATCGGGACTGTTAGATTCGGGAATGATCATTTTGGTGCCATCATGGGGTATGGTGATTATGTGTTTGGTGACAGCGTGATTTCCAGAGTTTACTATGTAGAAGGGCTTGGGCACAATCTATTTTCAGTTGGTCAATTTTGTGATTCCGATCTTGAAGTCGCCTTCAGGAAACATACTTGCTTTGTGAGAAAATTGGATGGTGTGGATCTTCTGAAAGATAGTCGTGGCACAAACCTCTACACCATATCTATTGAAGACATGATGCGGTCATCTCCCATTTGCTTGTTATCTAAGGCTTCAAAGAACAAGTCATGGTTATGGCATCGTCATTTGAATCACTTGAACTTCGGCACCATCAATGAGCTCACTCGTAACGATCTTGTTCAAGGCATGCCCCGGTTGAAATATGAAAAGGGTCATCTTTGTGCTGCCTGTCAGCTGGGTAAAAGCAAGAAACACACTCACAAACCCAAATCAATCAACACCATTATGGAAGTTCTTCACACCCTTCATATGGATCTGTGTGGACCAATGAGGGTACAAAACATCTTTGGGAAGAGATATGTGTTAGTGGTCGTTGACGATTACTCTCGGTTTACATGGGTAAAGTTTTTGAGATCTAAGGATGAGACACCAGAAATCATCATTAAACTTGTCAAGCAGCTGCAAGTTGGACTCAATAAAACTGTCAGGTTTATTCACACAGACAATGGAACTGAGTTTGTTAACAAGCAACTTACTCAATTTTATGAAAACCTTGTCATAAGTCATCAAAGGAGTATACCACGAACACCTCAGCAGAATGGAGTTGTTGAAAGACGAAACCGTACCCTTGTAGAGGCTGCTCGAACCATGCTAATATTTTCTAAATCTCCTAGGTTCCTCTGGGGAGAGGCAATTGCAACTACTTGTTACACCAAAAACCGATCACTGATTCATCCTCTTCACAACAAAACCCCCTATGAGCTGGTGCATGATAGAAAACCTGATCTTTCATTCCTACGTGTGTTTGGTGCATTATGTTATCCAACTAACGATAGTGAAGACTTGGGTAAGCTGAAGGCAAAAGCTGATATTGGGATCTTTGTTGGTTACGCACCAGATAAGAAGGGTTACCGAGTCTACAACGAAAGAACCCGACAAATCATGGAAACAATTCGTGTCACGTTTGATGAGCTGACTGAGCATACGGCTCCTGAACAATTCAAATCTGGACCCGCACCTAACCTTTTGACACCTGGACCAATTAGTTCAGGACTTGTACAGTCTTCTACTACTGCAGCTCCTTTTGTACCCCCACTAGTGAGGAATTGAAGAAGTTATTTAATCCAATGTTTGATGAATATTTTGAGCCTCAGTAGATTATCGAGCCAGAACCACAAGTTATTGATCCTAATGTTGCTGCTGGAAATGCCCCTCAAGACACAAATGGTCCATCGGTTTCCATCTCCATTGGTCAAGATGCTCCATCATCTAGTTACACTCAACCCACATCAAATGATCAAACCTCTTCAGAATATCAAGGAACTGCATCAGATAATTCTTTTGAAGTGAATCCCTTTGCTCAACATGCTGATGAGCCGTTTGTTAACATATTTGCTCCTGTACCCTCCAATGAGACAACTTCTTCAGAGGACTCAAACACGGCCATTTCAGTTCACAATCCTCAACATCATGAGCATCTCAGAAGGTGGACAAATGATCACCTGATTGATAACATCATTGGAAATCCTTCTCGTCCGGTGTCCACTCGTAAGCAACTTGCCACCGATGCCCTGTGGTGCTTCTTCAACTCCGTACTCACTAAGACTGAGCCCAAGGATTTCAAGGAAGCATTGTCTAAAGAATCCTGGTTCAAAGCAATGCAAGAAGAAATTCACAAATTTGATCGACTTGATGTATGGGAATTAGTACCTCCTCTAGAATGTGCTATGATTATCGCTCTTAGTTGGATCTTCAAAGTGAAGTTTGATGAGCATGGTGATTTTCTGAAAAACAAGGCTCGGCTTGTAGCCAAAGGATACCGACAAGAGGAAGGGATAGACTTTGAAGAATCCTTCACACCCGTTGCTAGAATCGAGGCCATTAGAATCTTCCTTGCTAATGCTACCAGTAAGAATATGGTTGTATATCAGATGGATGTTAAGACGACATTTTTAAATGGTAAGTTGAAAGAGGTGGTTTATGTTACTTAACCCAAAGGATTTGTGGACCCTGAACGTCCTAATCATGTCTATCGCTTGAAGAAGGCTCTTTATGGACTTAAGCAGGCTCCTAGGGCATGGTATGATACATTGTCCAAGTTTCTCCTTGCTAACAAGTTTACCAAGGGTGTTGTTGATCCTACTCTCTTTACCAGAAGGTCAGGGAATCATCTACTTCATGTTCAGATCTATGTAGATGACATTATCTTTGCTTCGTCTGATCCCATGGAATGTGATCGTTTTTCACAAGAGATGAGCTCCGAGTTCCAAATGTCCATGATGGGACAAATGCCATTTTTCTTGGGGTTGCAAATTTCTCAAAATCCTAATGGCATTTTCATCAAGCAATCCAAGTATGCTACAGAAATCTTGAAGAAATTTGGATTTCATTCATGTGACTCAGTTGACACTCCTATGGTAGAAAGATCAAAATTAGATGAGGACGTTATGGGGATCCCAGTCGACCAAACAAAGTACCGCAGCATGATTGGATCCTTAATGTACCTCACTGCTAGTCGGCTAGATCTTATATTTGCTGTATGCATGTGTGCTAGATATCAATCCAAGCCTACCAAAAAGCATTTGGAAGCAGTCAAGAGAGTCTTCAGGTATCTTCAAGGGACTATCCACATGGGTCTCTGGTATCCTAAGGACACTGCTATGGCACTCACTGCCTACTCTGACGCTGACCATGCTGGGTGTTAAGACACTCGTCAAAGTACTTCAGGTGGTGCTCAATTTCTGGGAGATAAGCTTGTGAGCTGGTCATCAAAGAGGCAAATGAGTACATCGATCTCCTCTACAGAGGCTGAATACATTGCCATGTCATCCTGTTGTGCTCAAATCTTATGGATGATATCACAATTGTCTGACTATGGCTTTGTTTACAACAACGTTCCGATGTACTGTGACAACAAAAGTGCAATCGCTCTTTGCTGCAACAACGTCCAGCACTCCAGATCAAAGCACATTGATATTCGACATCACTTCATCAGGCAACAAGTGGAAAAGGAGATTGTGGAACTTTACTTCGTGAGGACAGAGTTTCAGCTGGCAAATATCTTCACTAAGGCACTACCAAGAGAATGCTTTCAATTCATTCTCCCGCGCCTTGGCATGAAGAGTCTCACTCCAGAATCACTCAAAAGTCATTTAGGAAGAGAATGACGAGTAATGGATTCGCTTCACATACTCTTGTATATAGTTTTCAAAACCAAAATGAAGATACAAAAATATAAAATCTAGAAAAACCATAAAAATCTCAAAAACACAAAAATACCAAAAATAGTTGTTCTAGGCATGTCTTCTGTTTATCGATAACATTTAAGGTTCTAGAAATGTCATTTAACAATGGCACGGAGCTTTAAATGAAGCTCGAGCAGAAGTTTAAAATGAATAAGTAAAACATGTCTCTATGGCTTGCTATTACTTCAGATAGCAACCCGCTCCTCTAAATGGGGAAAACTCGTCGTCAAAAAGACGGTTGTTCCTCTTACCGGGTGAAGTTCACTCGGGCATGGATTACTTTATATCCATGTTTCTCCGAAATGATGTAATTTTCAGTGCATCATTTCTTGAAAAAGAAGAGAAGTCTTCTTTCATCCCAAAATCTCTCTTCTATGATTCTTCAAGGAAGTTTTTGTGGTTTACAAGGTGGCTATTGGACTTCAATTTTCACAAATACCTTGCCGCTCAACTTAATGACTACGGCTCTTTAAATAGAAAACGGGTCATTAATTGAGGGGGAGCGTATTTGCTCAAAATTTCTGCACCTTTATAAACTTTGTGCACCAGCAGTAGTGAATAAGTGTCTCATTATCAGTACAGGTTAAAATCTGACCACATTTTCTCCCATACTTATAAATTCATTTAAATAAATTGGGATCACAAAATCTCAAATGATTTGAAATTTTTTGATCGTGGGAGAGAATGTTATTTAAATATGAAATCTGATATAAAATGTGATGCTTTTGGACTAAAATGTACGCTCTCCCGTATGTGCTAAATTTTTTCTGATTTGCTCAAATTGAACCAATGCACATATTGAGGGGGAGCAAAATGGTTTGTGGTTAATAAAAAGATTTGGCATCTCATGTGAGCGTGACTCAGAATTGACTCATGAATTGACGAAACACAAATGTTTGAATTCGAAAGGATTTATCCAAGTAGAAAGTACCGTTTCGAGAAGCTCTTCTTAGATGTATACTTTGACGGGTCTAACTTCCTTTTTAAGGAATGTTAACAACTTCAAGTTAGTTATTAGGGCTAGTTATCACCTAAAAGCTGATAATGGATCCCTTTAACTAAGCAACGTAAACGTGTCCCTAGGGTATATGTCTATTAAGAGTGGATCAATTCAAAAAGTGCAACTCACCCCGACATGTGCAAATTTCTATCAAAAACCTATGAGCACATGTTAAGGGGGAGCATTTGAAAATCATAAAACTCTCAAAGTGTTAGCAAAAATGTGTTTCTTAATCATGAACACTTTGAGAGAGTTTTCAATGATTTGGTCGATGGCAACATAGGATAGTCATGAAGTTATAAGGTGGCTAAGGTTAGGAAAACCGTCCTATGATCCGCCAGAACCGGAGGGATCTACCCAAGGACAATACCGAATAGATAGTATTAGAAAGTCCTTAGGTATGATTATGAAAAAAGGAGATAAATGAGAAAGGAGAAAGAAGGGGTTGAAGAATTAAAAAGAAATGAAATGAGAAAGGGTGAAAAGAAATAGCCCTCCCATTATTCAACCTTAGGGCAGAAACCGGGTTCAATTCATATGCTACTGATTGTTACTAAGGTAACATCGGTATTGAAGACAAGACGTCATGGACCCAGTGACGCACTGCACTAAACCTTCTAACCACTCAAGTTCTCTCAAAAGAGCTTGTTTCATTCTCACGGGGAACCCTGCATAATCTATCGACCGCTCATTACGAGCTATGTTGATATTGAATCAGGAGACACCGCTCCAGTCTCCGACGACCAAATAATGCACTTATCGAGTCTAGAGCCACGAGATGCATCAAAAGATCTCATAGGAACACGTGCTACTTCTACCACTGGTTGGTCAACATTAAGGACACCAGTGGTAACATTAAGAGTCCTATGCAGATCTTAGCAATCTGCCAAGAACATTTATGAGGGAAGTTACTAAAGTGACTCCCAGTGATTGAATGGAAATTCCTGCCAGGGTCAACATTAAACAGCCCTGAAAGCAGGTCACTTCGGTAATCTCTTGTGGGTTACGCTTAGTGATCGTGGCGGTTTCAAAACGGTCTACAGTCGTGGGGTGATCTCCAGCTACTCACCCAATCGTTGATCTACTAAGGTAGATCTTGTAAGCCCTCTCGGGGGTATCCGGTTTGGGAACGGCCTTGGTAAGGATTAGAAGGAATCTTCACACTATGCTGTTGACGATCTCTAACTCCGAACCTGTAAATACCGGACGTTTTATTGCTAACTGTCTTATGCAGGAACATTTGGCGGTTGTTGCTGATTGTAGAAAGGATGCCGAATCATCACCTCATGCTCACACTTCAATATCAAATTCAAAGAAATCATGATCATAGAATGGGCTTCAACTATGCATCCACAACTCTGATAAAGAAGATCATGATCCAGAAAAGTGTGAGCATGCCGACTCAAAGATGTTCGAAATCACATAGAGACATTTCTACTCAAAGATGACTTGAAGATACTCATTTGGATGATGAACTCGAAGTATTGCCAAAGATCATCCTACACCTCAAACAAGTCATCTAGAGTCCACTGCTGAAAGCACAAAGCTCATGACAATGAAGAACAACATATCTCCTAATGTTTTAATGATGACAAATAAACATACGAAACACATAAAATATCAAACGGTAGCCAAATTCCCCAGAGCTCATATCTGCTCCTGGCGCGCTGCAAGCCACTGTATGGCTTCGGGCAAAATTTGAAAGTCGGCTTTCCTCTTACCCGTCAAATGTGGATCTTTCAATACAGGTATGAATATGCTATGTGCTTAATTTAGAACACTCGAAACGAGTTTTGGGATTAGAGAGATCCAACTTTTAAAGCACCCATTTACGGGAAAACGCCAACTCATGTTTTCTAACTATCGCCTCTAGCCAAGGCTTTTATAAACTTAGGGAGCTTATATATTTCACGTAAGATCATGTGAAAGCATCCATATGCTCATATCCCGTGCTTACGTCTTCTCTAATTACGTAACGGGTTTACTCCCTTATTGGTCAAACTAAGTCAAAGGTCACTTTGCGTAAACGTATCCTTTCCCACTTGGGTTATGCTTTACATCAAGGCAAAGCACTTAACTTGTTTGAACCAAGGTATTAGTTGAGAACATCGAGTCGTGGAAAGTCACGAGATATGAACCTATGGATTCTCGACGTTGTGTTACTTGAACTAATAAGTAACCTATGAATTTCTCAACTTATAATCTTAATTGTCTAAACATTTTCTTCTTAATGACAATTAGGTTACTTCTTAATCTTATTCTTAATCTCATTTTTACAAAAAGCCAAATATACCAAATCTCCCACAATCCTTCCAAAAATCATTCCCAACATTCTCTTACAATATTTTCTTACACTTCTTACACAATGTGTACCTTGTGTCTCCCCTTACTCACATACAACCTTCACATACTCCCACACAATATTCTCTCAATCTACCAACTTTCCATACAATCTTTATACTTACAATTATACACCTTGTGTACACACACTTGATTTCAAAATACATACACTACTCTCACAACCATCTCTTCTCTACACACACTAGCCAACTCACCATATCCCTTCCATATCCAAATCTCTTACACAATCCCTTACAACATCATATCTCTTATATACCTTATACACTTTACATCCCAACCATTCATCCTCTTACAACATATCTCAACCCTCCATATTTCCCGCATGCCAATTATTTGAAACCCAAACATAGGCTCCCTTTGATCCTAGCCATCCAATTCAAACAAAACCATCTCAACCATCCATCACATTCTTTCCCCCCAAGCAAAGGAATATACCTTTGGAATATTCTATCTCTAACCCAACCATGGTTATCCTAACCTAACTATGGTTAGTTCTCTACACCTAACTTAACCATGGTTACTTCTTAACCTAACCTCACACACTCTTCCCTATGGAGGAATATCCCATGGCATATTCTCTTCTCTATTATGCCATGTGAGGAATACCATTTCTACCCCTACCAAATTAGCTTTTCTACTCTTCTACCCTTGGTATTTGGTTTTCTTATAAACACTTCACAAAACATTTTCCAAATTGGCTATTTGAGTTGGTAAACCTTAGATTGATTAATGTTAAGGTTTAGTGTGAAGTACAATTGGGGGTTTAGAAACGAGATATGAACCTATGGATTCTCGACGTTGTGTTACTTGAACTAATAAGTAACCTATGAATTTCTCAACTTATAATCTTAATTGTCTAAACATTTTCTTCTTAATGACAATTAGATTACTTCTTAATCTTATTCTTAATCTCATTTTTACAAAAAACCAAATATACCAAATCTCCCACAATCCTTCCCAAAATCATTCCCAACATTCTTTTACAATATTCTCTTACACTTCTTACACAATGTGTACCTTGTGTCTCCCCTTACTCACACACAACCTTCACATACTCCCACACAATATTCTCTCAATCTTCCAACTTCCCATACAATCTTTATACTTACAATTATACACCTTGTGTACACACACTTGATTTCAAAATACATACACTACTCTCACAACCATCTCTTCTCTACACACACTAGCCAACTCACCATATCCCTTCCATATCCAAATCTCTTACACAATACCTTACAACATCATATCTCTTATATTCCTTACACACTTTACATCCCAACCATTCATCCTCTTACAACATATCTCAACCCTCTATATTTCCCGCATGCCAATTATTTAAAACCCAAACATAGGCTCCCTTTGATCCTAGCCATCCAATTCAAACAAAACCATCTCAACCATCCATCACATTCTTTCCCCCCAAGCAAAGGAATATACCTTTGGAATATTCTATCTCTAACCCAACCATGGTTATCCTAACCTAACTATGGTTAGTTCTCTACACCTAACTTAACCATGGTTACTTCTTAACCTAACCTCACACACTCTTCCCTATGGAGGAATATCCCATGGCATATTCTCTTCTCTATTATGCCATGTGAGGAATACCATTTCTACCCCTACCAAATTAGCCTTTCTACTCTTCTACCCTTGGTATTTGGTTTTCTTATAAACACTTCACAAAACATTTTCCAAATTGGCTATTTGAGTTGGTAAACCTTAGATTGATTAATGTTAAGGTTTAGTGTGAAGTACAATTGGGGGTTTAGCAAGGATAGGTATTTACAAGGGCCAACACCCAAGTATTGGGAAAACTTGAGACAGAGTCCTGGCGCGCTGCCCGCGCGTTGACACGCGGGTGACGCGCCGGCCTCGGTAAATTTTTCCCAAGTTTGGGTCTTGGCCTATAAATACCCCCCTTGCCTCTTGTATTCCTCACCCCTTGCCATTATTCTTTCTCTCTATATTCTTTCTCTCTAATCTCTCTAATTCTCTCTTGTGTTCTTAGTTAAACACTAACATTCTTTGAAAGAACACATCTCCTTGCAAGGGAAGAATCACAAGAACTTAATCCACTCTTGTGATTGTGTCAATGGTCTTCTTATCTATACCCTTTCTATTACAATCGAGTCTCTAGGTTAGGTTAGGGCTTGGTTGATTAAACAAACACTTATTCATTCATTCTAATTGTTTGTAAGGGAAGTCTTGTGTCTTGGTGACCAAGCCTAGATCATTGGGGATCTAGTTGGGGTTTGATACTTCTGGTGGGAAGTCTTGGTAGTGGTCTTTGTGACACTTAGGTGAAGTCGAATCGTGAGATTCTTTTGGGTGGTTTCTGATGGCGGAATACCGTTGGGGAGTAACTCCTTCTTTGTGAGCATCGATATTGGTGAATATCGGTGGAGTGAATTGTAACGGTTTGTAGTCCACCGAAAGGATTATACTAGTGAATAGTATCGGAGTCGCGGATTCGCAACTGGACGTACGGATGGTATAAACCCCCCATCCCGAACCAGTGTATATCGTTGTGTTCTTTACTTGCTTTATATACTTTGGTTGTATTTGTGGTTGTTGGATTATTGTACAACCACTTGGTGATCTTCTTGGCTTAAAGTTTTTAAACATCTAAAAAGCCGAAGAAACCGTATTCACCCCCCCCCCCTCTACGGTTCAACAATTGGTATCAGAGTGGAATACTCAAGTTTTTTAGCGTTAAAGCCTTCCCGAGAAGTCGTTTTAAATCAAAAACTTCTTTCCCAAAAATCTAAAATCCTAACTAAGATTTTTGGTAAAGTAGAGTATAGATCCATGGCTCAAGAGAACTATGTAGAGGGATGTTCTATGCAAAGACCACCTTTGCTAGAAACCAATGGGTTTTGTTTTTGGAAAACCCGGTTTGAGACCTATGTTAGGTCCAAGGACCTTGACTTGTGGGAAGTCATTCAAAATGGAGACTTTGTTTTCATGATGCTTGATCCGGAAACCAAGTTAATGGTTGAGAAGCCATATTCGGAACTCAAAGAAGATGAGAAGAAGAAGATTGTCAAAAATTAAGAGGCTGAGATGATGATCTACAATGCTCTACCTCGAAGGGAGTTCGAGAGAGTCCATGTGTGCAAAACCGCCAAGGAGATTTGGCATTCTCTCATCATCACTCATCAAGGCAATTCACAAGTTAAGAATTGCAAGATTGACTTACTCATTCAACAATATGAGAAGTTTGTAATCTTGAATGAAGAAACCATTGACAATGGTTATACACGGTTCAATGCATTTATAACAAGCCTCACGGTATTGGATCCTAGCTTTTATAACAAGAATCATGTTAGAAAATTCCTTCGTGCTCTTCCGGTGAAGTGGCAGCCTAAGATTATGGCTATTGAAGAAGCAAAGAACTTGGCGGAGCTTCCTCTAGATGAGCTTATTGGGAATCTCAAAGTTTATGAAATGATTCTTGAAGGTGACAAAGTTATGACCAAAGACAAAAAGGAAAATGTAAAGTCTTTGTCACTTAAAGCTAAAGTCACTAAAAATCATACAAGTGAAGTTGGTGGTAGCTTTGAAGAAAGTGATGAAGAAGAGATGAACAATGAAGAATTCAACCTCATGGCTAAGAACTTTAGAAAGTTTTTTAGAAGAGGTGGAAAGTTTCAACGAAGGAATCGGCTTGGTAACCGTACTAATGATCGTAGAAACAAGGATGGTCAAGGCTCAAAGCGTGATTATGGATGCTTCAATTGTGGTGAAAAGGATCACTTCATTAGTGATTGTCCAAATCCTCTACATTACAAAGTGTTTTTTGGTGATGTATGGAGTGACGATGAAGATGGCAATCAAGCAAACAAGGAAGCAACATGTCTTATGGAAATTGAGTCTCATGAGTTTGAGATGCACTTCAATGTTAGGTATGCTTTAAGGAGAAGCCACTTTCAAGATCTCAACCTAGTAAAGATGTTGACTGTAAGCATACCATACTTGAAATCATCTCTAAGGAAAAGGATACAAAACTAGGTAATGTGTCTTGCAACCCCAATATAAATCTTGCATCCATTATAGATAATTCCAATCTTTGGCATAGGAGATTAGGTCATGCTAACATGCGATTAATTCACAATATTAAATCTAAGGAATTAGTTAGGAAATTACCTAAAGAAAAATTTGATAATCATTTTTGTGATGCATGTAAAGTAGGTAAGCAAGTCCATGCAAGTCATAAGCTTATAAACATGATTTCTACATCAAGAGTTTTAGAACCATTACATATGGACTTGTTTGGACCATCCGCTATTCAAAGCTATGGAGGAAACTTCTACACTTTGGTAATAGTGGATGACTACTCAAGATTCACTTGGACACTATTTCTAAAAACTAAAAATGAAGCATTTAATAAGTTCAAAGTCTTAGGGAAAAATTTGCAAAACCTACTTGGATGTTTAATTGTCTCAATTCGAACGGATCATGGTAGAGGATTTGATAATGAAATTCAATTTGGAGTCTTTTGTGATAAACATGGAATATCTCATAACTTTTCGACTCCTCGCACTCCTCAATCTAACGGGGTAGTTGAAAGGAAGAACCGGACATTACAAGAGATGAGTCGCACTATGTTAAATGAACAATCCATACCTCAAAAGTTTTGGTGTCATGCCGTAGAAACCGCATCTTACATACTTAATAGGGTCTTGATTAGAAAAATCATTAATAAAACACCTTATGATATTCTTAGAGGTAAAAGACCATCCCTAGAATACTTTAGAGTTTTTGGTTGAAATGCTTAATCTCCAACTCATTAGAAAACTCTAACAATACTAGTAATTACAATGGGATCTTTCTAGGATATTCACTAACATCAAAGGCTTACATTGTGCTTAACAAGGAAACTTTAAAAGTTGAAGAATCTTATAATGTAATCTTTGACGAAACTCCTCCAAAATCTAGAACATTGCCTTTACTTGATGATGACATCATAGAAGAAGATGCATGTCAAAATAAGATAGAATTGTCTAATAATGATCTAGAGGATATACTACCTAGAGTGGAAAACCTTAAGGAAGTTAGAGATCACCCCATAGATCAAGTCATAGGAGAATTAGATGAAAGAACTCTTAGGTCACATGCCCAAGACAAAAGCAATGACTTTGCATTTGTATCAACAATAGAACCTAAAAATATTAAGGAGGCCATAAAAGATGAAAATTGGGTCATGGCAATGCAAGAAGAACTAGATCAATTTTTAAGAAACGATGTATGGATTTTAGTTCCATATCCTAGTGGTTACACTATTATAGGAACGAAGTGGGTTTTTAAAAATAATCTTGATGAAAATGGTGTAGTATGTAGGAACAAGGCTAGGCTAGTAGCACAAGGATATAACCAACAAGAAGGTATTGATTATGATGAAACCTACACACCCGTTGCACGATTAGAATCTATAAGAATTTTGCTTGCATATGCTTGTAGTCATAATTTTAAACTTTTTCAAATGGATGTAAAAAGTGCATTTTTAAATGGAGTCATCGAAGAGGAAGTGTATGTTGCACAACCTCCCGGTTTTATTGATTTTCAAAAACCTAATCACGTTTAAAAGCTCAAAAAGGCCTTGTATGGACTTAAACAAGCTCCAAAAGCTTGGTATGATAGGTTGCAATCTTTTCTCTTGCTTAATAAGTATAAAATGGGTATGGTAGATAATACTTTGTTCACTAAAACAAAAGGAAAACATCTTATTATTATTCAAATCTATGTAGATGATATCATTTTTGGGTCAACATGCCAATCGCCTTGCGATGAATTTGCAAAATTAATGCATAATGAATTCGAAATGTGCATGATGGGTGAACTTAGTTTCTTTCTAGGATTACAAATCAAACAATTAAGTGATGGGATATTTTCCATCAATCTAATATACTAGTGAAATGCTTAAGAAGTTTGGCCTGGAAAATTCTAAGGCTACAAAAACCCCTATCTCTAGAAAAAGAGTTCTCACCCTAGACAAAGACAACAAATCCGTTGATAGTACTAATATTGGGGCATGATTGGAAGTTTGCTCTACCTAATGGCAAGTAGGCCGAATATAATGTTCAGTGTTTGCCTTTGCGCTAGGTTTCAAGAAAATCCTAAAATTTCCTACTTAGAGGCCGTTAAAAGAATATTTAGGTATATTAAAGGAACTCAACATCTAGGTCTTTGGTATCCAAAGGATTCGGGGGTAAAAGTATTGGTTTATGCCAACTCGGATCATGCGGGAGATATAGTTTATATGAAAAGCACTAGTGGAATATGCACATTTGTAGGTGCTTGTTTAACACCATGGTTCTCTAAGAAACAAACTTCCTTCGCCAACTCCATAAAGGAATCCGATTACGTTGCGGCTGGAAGGGCTTGCCAACAAGCGTTATGGATGAAGCAAGCATTTGTTGACTATGACGTCATGTTAAATGAAGTACCTATACTATGTGACGATACGTGCTCTATCAACCTAAATTCAAGCCCAACTGATTACCCTCGCACGAAACACATTGAAATTAGACATCACTTTCTAAAAGACAACATCACTAAAACCATATCACCATAGAGAAAATTCCTTGTGGTGACAACACCTCTAAGATCCTAGCAAAACCCTTAGATAAAGATCAATTCAATTATTTAAGATTAGGATTAGGAATGAGATTACTAGAAGATGATGAGGATGTAAATGGTAAATAGGAAATAGTGGAAGAATCTTAAGTACAAATCTTTAATAATGATCCACCAACTCATATTTGTCACAAATAACCATACAACCTTTTATATTAACCATTGGATATTAACCTTACAACCTTCCCTTCACATCTTCATCCTCTTTAAAATCTCCAAAGATCTTTCATAAAACACACAACATCCTCCACCATACCCTAGAAAATAACTCTCACAATAGGAATCATGACTCTTTCGGAAGGGTCCATTAACAACAATCAAGGAAATCAAAACCCGGAGAGCTCTAAGAGATTGAAAAGGTCATTCATGGATATGATGAAAAAGGAAGGTGATGATAGGATTAAGTTTGAGTATGAGTTAAGGACATTTGCGGAAAGTGAAGTGTGGGACTTAATTAAGGAACCATTAAGTCCAAGGTTGTGTGAAGATGAGTACTCCATTTGTTGTGAAAACACCGCACACATGGTCAATGCTCTCAAAGAATCAAGGATTGAGTTTAGGGTGATGCTCTTATCCATCCATGAAGGAATCATGGAATTGCTAACCACTATGTCCAAGATGAATAGGAAGTTGGAAGATGATAAGGTGAAAGGGAAAGGGAAGATGGTGAAAGAAGAGTTCAACCTAGGCATAAACCTAGGAATCTAGACATCACACTTTTATGTTGCCATCAAGTACTAGTATAGTGCTTTTAGATAAAGTACTAGGATAGTTCTTGTATAATAAAATGTGTAGCATATTTTGTTCATGTATGCTTGGAATGAAATGCAATCTTTTGGAACTTATATAACTTGTCATATTATTGTGGACTAACCCATGTTGCAAGAATCCAAATGGTAACCTAACCCATTTTGGAACTTTCACATGTGAGGATTTCTTGTTTGTTGCATGTTGTGCTTTTTATGTAGCTAGGCCACCGCAAAGGTGAGGCTCTTGACCCATGGATCCCCGCCTTGAAACAAGGGGGAGCAACGATCTAGGGGGAGCTATGTTCAAGGGGGAGCACGTTCGGGTGCTATTGGAACAAGCTACTTTCCCATTCAATGGAAGTCCCACCTTTTTGATTCGACAAAAGGGGGAGAAAGAAAGCAAGAGTGAAGACCTATTCAAGTCTAAAGAAACAAAGGCTTCACCAAATTACAAGGCAAGGTCAAGACGCAAGCTACATCAAAGGCGCGCTTTGTCTTCGCTACGTTTTGTAATTTTATTTGCTTTCGGATTTTATTTGTCATCATCAAAAAGGGGGAGATTGTTGAGGCAACATTATCAAGATCTCCTAATGTTTTAATGATGACAAATAAACATACGAAATGATCAGGCGAAAAGTGTACCGCTTTTCGGGGGTCATTTAAGCCCTAAATCGTATTTATTTGATTAAATATCACCCTAAATCGTTCCTTTTGTCATTTTAGGTACTTTGGAGAGAAATTCTGGAAAAGGAAGCATTTTGGATGATTTCGGAGCATAAAAGTGAAGAATTCGACAAAGTGTCAAACTCTGTTGGAACAGTACTCCAGACGGCTTCAAGACCACTCTTGACGGCGTCAAGCCTTGACGGGCCAGAACACAAATTTGGAGATTAAAGGGGGACGGCGTCAAGAAAGCCATCAAGAAACCCTAACCACGGCGAGGTGACGGCGTCAAGCACATAACGTGACGCCGTCAGATCTGTTTTTCTATATATATTCGCATAATTTTTAGTCATTCGTGTGGAACTTTTTAGAGAGAAACCCTAGATGATTTTTGCAGCTTTTTTAAGGGTTTTATACCCTTGGATCTCTCATGTTACATTGAAGATAAGTAGTCAATTAATCATTCAATATGTCTATGTGTTGTTTGATTCTATCTTGTTCTTGTCTTTTGTTTAACATGCTAGGCTAGATTTTCTTTGTGTTTGCTTAGATCTAATGAAACCTAACTATTGATTATTGATTGAATGGTGTGTTATTAATTGTATTGGATGGGTGATTATCGATGTTAGGCTTAAGAAAACTGGTAGACTTCCGGTTGGTAACATGCTTGAACGTCTTAAGAAACATGAACCAAGGTGTACTAAGGTTATTTTGATATGTATTTAATGCATGAGTGAATTCTAGTGATCCTATGTTAAGAGCTTCTTAGCCGGCTCGACATGGAGTGAAGTAGGATCTCATAGAGTTAGGGGAAGTCCGTACACACCCCTACGAATGGTATTAAGGAATACAATCCGTCATCCACGCAATTAGTACACACTAATCAATTGGTAAAAGATAGTTAGGGAGTAAGGAAATCTAAGTAAACACACTTCTCTCCATTATAGTTTTCACAACCATTTACTTTTTCGTTATTTTATTTTATTTGCATTAGTAGTAATTTGGGTTAGTTGACTAGCAACTAATTCCGTCCACTCTTCCAAAACCCAAGATTTTTACTTGCATTCGTTAAAATATAAAAATACAAAAAGAATCTTCCCTCATCCTTAGACCTATTAGAGTAGTTTTTCAATCCTAACGACACTATTCCCGCAGAGAACGATCAATCCCCCGGTACTTGCCACTACACTATACTACATCGGTCAGGTACACTGCCTGGTGGGGATTGCAAGCTTCTCAAGATCCCTTGAGTGGTAAAACCATAGTGCGTGGTCGCAATCCCGCGCATCAAAGTTTTTTGGCGCCGCTGCCGGGGAATAGTTATTGTTTAGGTTGAATTTTTATTTTATTAGGTCTACTCACTAGATTCCTTTCTAGTGAGATTTTTATTTTATTTTTCTAGGTTTTTTCTTTAGTCTATCTTATTTCTTTGTGTTTTTGTTCGTAACCATTACCATCCGCCAACATGAAAGGTGGTAATATCCTTGATCCCAACAACCCACCACCACAACAACCACCCCAACCAAACCAACCTCCTAGAGCCCGTACTTTAGGAAAGTACTCCTGTCCTAGCCACCAAGGCTATCGAAACACCATTGAGCTCACCCAAGGAGCCAATGTGTCTCCCTTGCGATCCGACACCATCCGGTTGGTGCAAAGCGGATGTGCATTCCATGGACTTCGTTCCGAAGATCCAAATCAACACCTCAAGGACTTCCTTAAGATCGTAGATTCCATAGACCTTGATGTTGAAACTCGAGAGACTACCCGATTACGTCTCTTCCAATTCTCTCTGCGAGACCATGCTAGTCAGTGGCTAGAGCGTCTACCCGCAGGATCCATCACCACTTTGGACGATCTCATAACCCGTTTCCTAGCTCAGTTTTTCCCACCGGGAAGGACTACCAAGCTAAGGAAGGATATCTTGATGTTTGAACAACGTCGAGGCGAAACCCTCTACGGGGCATGGATTCGATTCAAGGACCTACTTCAAAAAGTCCCCCATCATGGCATAAACCTCTGGCTTCAAATCCAAATCTTCTATGACCATGTTGATTTCCACACCAAGCGTGCCATCGATCGAGCCGCCGGGGGCAGATTGCGTGATAAGAACGCCGAGGAGTCATGGGAGATCATTGATGAACTTGCATCCGACGATGATGAATTACGGCAAATTTCCCATGATATAGACTCGGCGGTAAACGCCCACTCATCACCAGAAAAAGCCCATCAAGTCACCGATGAAAGTATTAGTGAACTTGAAAGAAGGGTTGAATATCTTATGGAGAAACAAAAAAGACCCTTAAGTCTACAAAGAGCAACAGTTAACTCGGTCTCAAGCATTAAGCAAATACCATTGTCCGAATCACCTCTTAGGGAAAATACCAAATCCTTCCATAAGCATGCTCGACCCGATTCACCTCCTCAGGAACTTAGTCCAACATTCGAAGCTCGAATGAGAGAATATATGTCAAAACACTCCGAACGGTTGGCAAAATTTGAGGAAGCCGTTTACAAACAAAAGGAGGAGATGGAGGAAAAGATGGCGGAGATGATGAACCTATTGAAAGAATACACAAAAACAAAAGCTCCTGAAAAAGTTTTGGTGCGAAATAACAACGATGCTCCTCACAACAAATTTGTCAATGCCACCTCTGTTGTCCACGGGGGCGAAAATGAAGAAAGAGGGAGGTTGATAAGTATGGAAGTCAACAAAATTGACCTCATCCCACTCGATGATGAAAACACTAATGCTTGCAAATGCGATTCAGACAACGAAAAGGAGGCGCCCTTTAATGAGCGCCAAATGGTGGAACCGCCAAAATCGCAACAAGTGGGGCATTACCTGAAGCACGAAATAAACAAGGAGACCATAACCGATTGGGTGAGAAATTATCGACGTACTAATCTACCCAATAAGGAGTCAAAGAAGACGAAACCAGATGATGAATCTGACGCATTACCCGGAGGACAATTGTATGAGAGCCTCATGAGATATAAATTAGTCGCAAAGCAAGAATTCTACGGGGTCTTCGAAATACCATACAGCATTGGAAAACGAAAGTATCTGGATGCGGTAGATGACCAAGGTTCCGATGTAAACTTGATGTCGTTATTCGTTTATGTTCAGCTAACCAATGAACTGCCATCCATCACCCGTACTAAACTTTCCTTTGCAAAACATTCTTATGAGTACCCGTTAGGAATTGCAGAAGATTTGCTGGTTAACGTTGCTGGATGCATGTATCTGGTCGACTTCATGATCATTGAAAGAGATGATACAAATATGCCAATAATTCTTGGGGCCCACAAGGGCACGAATCGATTACGAAAGCTATACTATCCAAATCAAAAAGGGGAAGAAAACGATAAGCTTCCCAACGATCCTATGATATATAAGAGAAGCTACTCTACGAAAGAAGATAGAGGCGGACCCCAGTATACTCCGTGGTAATGTTAGAGAGAAGATCCTTGCATGGGAGGCTAGGATTAAGAATTACAAAGAAAATGAGACAGGAGAAGGTAAGTATGAAAAGAAGAATTTTGTGGAGGTTGATGAGCCGGTCGATAGCCACGTAAAATTTACAAAAGGGGACTCAGTGCTCCTAAGGCATTTAGAAATGAAAGCACCCGCCGATGAACCAAGTCCTTGGTGGTACGGACCATTCACAATTAAAAGCCTACATCAAGATGGGGTTGTTAGCTTGATTAGCAAAGGAGGAGGTGAAGTGACTGCAAGTGTCAAACGATTGAAGCATCATCGTCTGGACGACAAGAATTATATCTATCAGGACTAAGTCATAATGCGAGATGAAGTCACGTAATGTACGGTGACTTTGATTCTAGCTACAAGACTCGTTAATAAAGAAAAGCGCTTCTTGGGAGGCAACCCAAGCTTTATTAGCTTTGTGTGTTTATTTATTTGTTTGTTTTATTTTATTTGCTTCCGTATGCATGTCTAATTTTTATCGTTATTGATTCATGTTTCTAAATTGTAAAAATGCTTTATTTTGTTTTTAACTTCGTCTTAACTACATATAAAGGTATTTTGCAAAAGATAAGTGTAAGGGAAATCTAAATCGGTTTATAAGAACAAATGAACATGAATCATAACAATATTAAATTAGCATACATATTAGTAATTGTTTGAGTCAAATGCTTGTATCGAGTCATAATGATATTTTGCAGGATTTCCAGGAAGTAAGGATTGAGCTTTTCCAGAAATTTTCCGGAAACTTAACATGGGAAATCTGTCAGATCACTTCTGACGGCATCAAGCTCCAGGCTGACGCCGTCAAGTTCAGTTTTCTAAATTTTTTTTGAAAGTTTTGTTTTTCTTCCGGAATAATAAAGTGCTTTATAAGATCTCTAACTTATAAACTCCATGAATCTGCAAAATATTCATTCCACAAGCATTATATCCTTATACAGATTTATCCCGCCGATGTTATGCAGGTTTTCGTGTTTGTTTTCTCAGGTTTAACAAGTTATTTTTGGACAAGAAGATGATTTATATTTCGGAAGGGAAGCTTTGAGTGTTCATTTTCTTGGAAGAAGATCTAACCATGTTACCCCTTTATCTACCGAGCGAATCAGAGGAGTATTTGATTTCATTCTTTTACCTTATTTACTTTTACATCTTATTATTTGAACATTGGGGACAATGTTCACCTTAAGTGTAAGGGGGAGGGGGGTAAATTACGATACCTTAGAGAATGCAATTACGTTTGATTTTTGTTTGTTTAATGGTAGATGTGTAATAAAACAGAGATAAATACCTGTTAGGGCAATTTTAGTGCCAAATTTAAATTTTTTTACAATATTTAGGAGTGAAACTTTGGTCTTAATGAGCGTCTCATGGATAGGAGTTATATGACTAGCACAAAAACCGTACCACTAAAAACATTTTCCACCCCAAATATGTGAGGTTCGCCCCTAGAATTGGTAGGAAAAGCATTCATCTTTAATGCTATGATGTGTGTACCGGTAACACTTAGATTCTAGAACTTGCGTTAGGACCATCCCGAATCCACAAGTGAGACTACATTCGTGTAGTTAGATTTACTACATGATAAGAGGCATTAGGATTAACCCATTGTTTTACACCTGTGTTTTTGTTATAATTACTTTGACTACATTGGTCAAGTAATTCTCCCACACCCTTAGCGTTGTACCCATTTTTGGTACACGATACCCCTAGTACACCCCTCCGAGCCTATCCTTTTCGTTTCTAACTTTAAGCATCTTACTTAAAGGAAGAATTTTTTACATCCCACTTAAATGTACACCCAAATCGCCTTAGCCTACCTTGTATGCACTCCTTTTAGTGCATTATTGTGACAACATTTGTTTAAACCCTTAGTTAATTATCTAATTGATTACATGGTTGCTAAGTCGAGTCATATCCTTGTACATATTGTTTTGGGACGATTGGGACTCATGGGTAAAGTACTAGTGTAATAGAGTAATGGGGAAGAACAACATTATTACCCCCATATGTGCTAAATATTTTAAAAGTACTCCAAGTGTTTCGATTATCTTAATTCGGGTCATTAGAATAGTTAATTGTAAAGTATGTAAAAGTTCAAGTGTAAGGGGAGAACCGAGGCCCCTATGATGTATTATTTTGGATGGTAGGACAAGAATGTATGCCCAAAAAAAATAAAAAATAAAAAAATAAATAAAAAAAAATAAAAAAAATAAAAAAAAATAAAGAGAGAAAAAGAAAAGTAGAAAAAAAACATACGGACTACCATCCCGTTTCCTTTTATGTTTATTTTATGTTTTTATTAGTTTTTGATTAGCTTAAGTCGAGTCTAGTCTTGGCTTAGCAACGCTATATTGTACATGTAATTAATCAAGATCTTTAACTCGCCACCAGTAAAATATCCCTTTTCCAACAAAACCGTGTTTATCATATCCCTACACCTCATTACAACCCCTTTTGTAAAGTCCTCTTTGATAGTTTATCTTAGGTGCTTATGCCTAGTGGATAAGGTTTTCGATCCTTTGCCAAGCCTGTGGTAATCTATTTGCTATGACAGGTAGTGAGAGATATTGTCCATTTTCATTTATGAGATATAATTCTATGACACCTGAGAGATGTGAGTATCTAAACACTACTTGTGAGGTGCTAATGTGTAATCTCCGTGCTTATTATGATCAAAGTGGAACGATTATTTGTTGTAATTACTTTTATATTAGCGTTAAATGACCCCTAACTTGTATTTTGATTAGAATAAAAGCGCATTTGCTTGAGGACAAGCAAATCTCAAGTGTAAGGGTATTTGATGAGGCGAAAAGTGTACCGCTTTTCGGGGATCATTTAAGCCCTAAATCGTATTTATTTGATCAAATATCGCCCTAAATCGTTTCTTTTGTCATTTTAGGTACTTTGGAGAGAAATTCTGGAAAAGGAAGCATTTTGAACGATTTCGGAGCATAAAAGTGAAGAATTCGACAAAGTGTCAAACTCTGCTGGAGCAGTACTCCAGACGGCGTCAAGACCACTCTTGACGACGTCAAGCCTTAACGAGCCAGAACACAAATTTGGAGATTAAAGGGGGACGGCGTCAAGAAGGCCATCAAGAAACCCTAACCACGGCGAGGTGACGGCGTCAAGCACATAACGTGACGTCGTCAAATCTGTTTTTCTATATATATTCGCATAATTATTAGTCATTCGTTTGGAACTTTTTAGAGAGAAACCCTAGACGATTTTTGCAGCTTTTTTAAGGCTTTTATACCCTTGGATCATTCAATATGTCTATGTGTTGTTTGATTTTATCTTGTTCTTGTCTTTTGTTTAACATGCTAGGCTAGATTTTCTTTGTGTTTGCTTAGATCTAATGAAACCTAACTATTGATTATTGATTGAATGTTGTGTTATTAATTGTATTGGAT
>LBNU01020998.1:44115-74682 GCA_014162995.1 Artemisia annua | reverse complement strand
TGTTAGCATCGTATTTTTATATTATGAAGTGTCGGTCATTATATCCTTGAATCGTGTAATAGGTTGCGTAAGAAAGTATTTCAAAGTTGTTTGTTCATGTTTATTAGAAAGTTAGAACTACAAGGGCTAAACTTGTAAAGGCATGAAAGCTAACATGCCTAGCTCTATATTAAGAATTGTAAACCTCATTTGTGAGGTTGGTTGATCATTTGGTAATAATACATGTTCTTATTTCACACATATGATCCTCCCATCTCTCTCTCTACATCTCTCTTTCTCTCTCTAGATTTAGGTGAAGAAGGTCGTGATTTAGGTTGTTTCCGGGCTCCTACAACCCCCCATCCCGAACCAGTATATATCGTTGTGTTCTTTACTTGCTTTATATACTTTGGTTGTATTTGTGGTTGTTGGATTATTGTACAACCACTTGGTGATCTTCTTTGCTTAAAGTTTTTAAACATCTAAAAAGCCGAAGAAACCGTATTCACCCCCTCTACGATTCAACAATTTAAATTAAAAACAGTTTTTGAATTATTAAACAGCGACGCATCGATTTTTATCGATACGGCGCATTTACTAAATCAAAAATCTTGTACTTTGAAACATAACGAAAATACGGCGCATTAACTATTGCTTGGGCGGCGCATTTAATTTTTATAAATATAATCGATTTTTGATAACTAACCAGATGCGGCGCATTCTGATTTAAAAGCGGCGTATCTATTTTCGAAATAAAAGTCTGATTTAATTTTAACGTAATAAGATACGGCGTATCCTTTTTCAGGATACGGCGCATCAACTGCAGGTATCAGCAACTTTTATTTTTCGTATTCCATTTTCCTTGTTAATTTTCTGATATTCTACTTTCTTAAACATACCCTACTAATGCTTTTGCGATGATTTCAGGAAGTGCATGACCAGAAGTTTAACTAAGAACTTAATTACACCTTTTGAAGATCCTGAACGAGCTTTACATTCACTAAGGAGGCTTTTCAGCACAAAAAGCTTTGAAACTTCAAGTTCGTTCGAGCTTGATTATTTTTCTGAACAAGAGGAGAAAGAAGAAACATAAACAATGACGGAAAACACTACCATGGAGGAATGCATGAACAAAACCCATTCAGACTACAGTTCATGAGTTGCTAGAACAAAGTTTGACGACAAGTCAAAGTTTGAATTGAAGGATCAGTTTCTCAAGGAGCTGAGAGAAAATGCTTTCAGTGGGACAGAAAATGAAGATGCTAATGAACATGTAGACATCGAGATTGCGGATTTGTTTACAACAGAAGGAGTTTCTGATGACCAACTTATGCTTCGAATCTTCCCAATTTCGCTTAAAGGAGCTGCTAATAAGTGGCTAAAGAATGAACCAGCCAGTTCAATCACAACATGGGAAGATCTGAAGAGCAAGTTCCTGAAAAGATATTGTCCACCTGCTAAGACTGCTAAGAAGATGGAGGCTATCAACAATTTCAAACAAGAGCCCGATGAAACTCTCTATCAGGCTTGGGAGCGATTTAAAGATTTATTGGCGAGATGCCCTCAACACTATCTAACCACAATGCAGGAGATAATATTATTTTATCAAGGATTGCACATGCCTACTAGACAAATCTTGGATGCTAAGGGAGCTGTACCACAAATGAGTGCAGCCAATGCTAGAAAAGCTATCCAAGAATCTGCTGATCATTCTTAAGTTTTCCATGCATAGGGGTATATATGGTAATTTTCTGAAAATATAGAGTCTAGGGACTATTTTTGACATTTCTTAGAAGTTATAAGTATAAGGACCCTTTTTGCAAAATTATAAAACCCTAGGATAAAAAGTTCAAAAGTTATAAACTTAAAAGGACTAGTTTTGCAAAAGTTAATGTATAAAGGGTAAATATAGAAAACTTATAAGTCCAAGGGTCACTTCTGTCATTTTTCTAAATTATATAAGTATAGGGACTAATAGTGTTAAGTCTAGATAGTTATAAACCTAAGTATTATAAGTATTATAAGTCTAGGGTAGATTTCGTAAATATACTAAACTTAAAGGGTATAAAGTAAACTATTTCATATATATAGCAAACCTATTTTAAAGATACAAGCATAACACAATACTAGGAAGCTTCATGTGAGGAGTACTATGTGAATATTTCGTTCTGACGAGTTTGTTGGGTTTACGATTTAAAGTGCCCTGACTCCTCAAACGATTATTGCATATACTTCTGAATTATGATGGCCTGAACGGTGTTAAGTTATAACTAAACCCTAATAACAACATGACTCAATAATAAGGAGCTTCATGTGAGGAGTATTAACTTCTGAATTATGATGGCCCGAACGGTATTATGTTGATAACATAATACAATAGTAGGGAGCTTCATGTGAGGAGTCTTATACTTCTGAATTATGATGGCCTGAACGGTGTTGTGTTATATCTAAAACTCTAAAGAACCCTAAGAATAATTACTTAAGAAACATAAACTAAACAACTAAAGCTTGACATACATCTACAACTACAACAACATCAGGATACGTAAGTAAGACAGTCTAGTTTCCGAGTCACTCTTTGCACTAGTTAGAATTCCCTAAGCCCAGGTGAGTTTTCATAGCCTCACACTTTTTTTTAAACGCTTTCTAAATACTTTATAAACCCTGTGAGGGGATACGTGCTACCGAATACAAGTCTTTTTCTTTGGTTGTTGCACGAGTAAACTAACTGCCACCACTACATAACTAAAATTCATGAATCTAATCGTTTGGGATATTTTACCCACGCGAACGCGAGTATAGTTGATAGATCTATTGGAGTTTGACAACTCTCGTTGGTATTAACACCTCTCTAGGTGGTACTAATAAGTACTATACTTGAACCCACTGAAGGATTAACTTTGGCAAGTTATCCTTCCCATCCCCTCATGTTTGGTCTGTAGCCCACATGACCCGGATAGTTAACGTGTGGTTCATGAGCTTAGTGCAACATACCCCACTCCTGATAATTGTGCATGCATCACAATTATCACACACACACAACATTTTCCTAGATGGGTGTAACAACGTAGCCCAGGGAACTTGTATTCACTAACACTTAAACCTATGATTCTCACTCAACACCTAGTGTTGACTTTTTAAGCATATATCCTAGGTATACCATTATGGAGACATGGCAGGAGGAGGCACTGAACTCGGAGGACTTTCAATCTTGTTATCATTATCATTCCTACCCTATTTCACACTTAGATTCATGGGACCTCATCTTAATAAAACTCTGATATGAATGATAACATATTTATAAAAACGTCTCTTTTCGAGTCGTTTTCTATTACTATAACTGTGATTTCATGAAGTAATACCCCAACCTTAAATCCGCTGCGAAACGTGAAAATGGGGGTGTTACATATGTAACTTTGCAAAATGGGTCCTTATACTTATAACTTCTAAGAAATGTCAAAAATAGTCCCTAGACTTAATATTTTCAGAAAGTTACCATATATACCCCTATGCATGGAAAACTTTGCAAAACTAGTCCTAATCCCATGCAATTCATATTTTTATGAAACAAAAATGTTTCTTAGCTTATGGTTAACTAATATTAGCTTATCTAAGTTACCTAAACTAGCTTATAGCTTATGGAAAGGGCTTATGACACAAAAATAGCAATTCAACTCTATTTAAGGTTTTAAAAAGAAAACTAACAAGTTTTAGTGATCAAGGATTAGGCAAGGGTTCTAATATGATCTAAGGCATCCTAATACTAACCTAGTACTGTAATAAAGTTAATAGAAGCAAGTATGAAAGCTTATGTGACCAGCTAGGGCTTAACGAGGGTAACTAGGGTTTTCTAGGGCAAAAATAGAACTTGACAAGCATGCAAGGCTTAGCTACTCGAATTCTATGGCTACTAGGGCTCTAATACTACTACTAACTACAGAATATGTGAGGTGAAGAGAAGTGATGGTGTGAGATTGAAAGGAGAGGGGTACGAGGGTATTTATAGCCCTCGTTAACCCTTGTGGCTAAGTTTTGGGTGTCGTGGTGTCAAGAAGAGGGGGAGTGACTAGCCACAGCTAGTACATGACTAATGGGAGCTATAAGGATGACATGTATGGTCTATAGGGCGGTTTAGAGTTCTTGTGGTGGAGATGAAGCCGAATGGGGAAGGAGGTGACAAGTAGGTGATGCACCCACTTGTGAGGTGTGTGGTTGTGTGCTTAGAGGTACTAAGGTGGTGTGTAAGCTGCTAGGGTGTGTGCTAGAGGTGCTTGAGGTGCTTAGGGTACTTAGTTTTAGGATGAAGGTTAAGTTACGTTTAGTTATAACCTAATTTTGCTTAGTAAGAGATTAGGGTCTAGCTTAGGGTTTAGTACCTATATTATGGTCCTATGAGTGTTTAGTGGCTAGGATTAAGTCCTAAGAAGCTTATACTAAGTGGTGGTAGCTTATAGGAAAGTTTAACCTAGTTTCTGGGAAGTTATAACCTAGTTATGATTTTGTGCTTAAGGGACTTGTACCTAAGCTCTAAGAGGTTTTACTAGAGTCTAAGGGTGCTAAGATATCCTATTGTACCTAAGGTAACTCATAAATAAGCCCTGGACACTTTCAAACTAGTTTAGATAAGCAATTAGGGTTTAGTAAACACATAGGCCTGATTATGGCTTACTTAGGGTTTATTAGGGTTTTGTGATGAGTTTAGTTTGTTAAATTGATAGATTACTTATTGTGGTGTTTTTATGATCTTATGCTTGACATACCAGGAGTTTATAAGATGTGAATGTAGAGATATTTGGCTTGTGTGGATACGTGAGTAGGTCTAGAGAGTCATGCAAGTAGTGAATGCATATAAAAAGCAAAAATTTACCTGTGAAATACCTGATATAGGTATTTATAGTAATGAGCTTTTGTGGGTTGTTATATGAGGTACATTCCCAATAGAGAGAGGTGTAGGTGTTTTGAGTTAGAGGAGCCATGGTGGGATTGACAGGATGGTAGTTGTTGTTTTGGAGGTGAGGGAAGGTGTTTATGACAAAACGTTATAAACGAGTCAACAACATGCCATAGGGTAACGCCTTATTTAGTCGTCCCTTGACATTGGCAATTCTCTTTGCCACAAAATAGGCAAGATGTCGGGAGGTGCTTACGGCTGTGGGGAAGACAAAGACATTTTCACTTATGACTTCTAACCATCTACGTAGATTTGGACGAATTTCATCAACGTAGATTTTTAGTGGATCTAAGTCATAAACGTGAGACTCACGGAACTCAACTTGACAGTTTTCTTTAAGAAAACCATGAACTTTTTGAGAAAGACTAATGTGTTCCTTAATCTCATTTTGAGTGGGTATGAGGGCATTGTATGGACCATACTCATATCAATGACTAGTGAGGTTTTTGAGAGACCATCCTTCCATGTAGGCATATTGTCCATGGTTCGGAAGTTCAAGGATATGGGTGAGATATATTTTGGTTTTGAATTGAGAATTGAATAGACAAAGTTTGATCCTCGTTATGTACGAGTTTAACTTATCTATAGAACTCAAGGACAAATTGAGGACAAGTTTGTTCATGAATAAGAAACAGACAATCAAATCCAATTTCATGAAACATGGTTTTGATATGATCATGGTTGAGAAACGAAGACTCAACAATTCATCCTTCACGAAAGAGATGAGACTCGAGATTACGAAAACTTTGTTTTTGACAAGATGGAGTGTTTGGATCAAGTGATGGTTAGGGAATGTACTAGGCTGTCAGTTCATGATCATAATCAAACATATGATACATCTTGTTACCTAGGAATAAGTTTAATGAAGTTAAAATTGTGAATAATTGTTTTGAAGATATGCGCCTAGTGTGTGCCTATATGCAACCAATGTGGAGGTGCGGTATTCTCGACTCTAAAACAAAATTATGAGATTACCCAAACACTCCTAACTTTATTTTTGCTCAAACGAATATTTCGAAAATTACGTATTGGTTATGTAATTCGGCCAATATTCGTGAGGTCATATATGCATGAGAAAAACATTTTTGAATTGCATCAACAATGCACGAAAAATGTTTCCATGATCCTAATTTCGTGAAATTTTTCAAAAACAAGAGAATTGGGGTGTTTGAAAAATGCACCATCTTGGCGATAAAAACATTTTTAAGATTGAAAGGTTTGAATGTAAATGACTCCTAATCTAATTTTAAGTATCCTAGACATGATTCCACTAAAATTATTGAATCTAGTTGGAAGTAAAATTTGGACAATGCAATAGAAGTGGGTTTATGAAAATCCTAAGTTTAGGGAATCATGTATGTCATACATTGTCTAATCCTAGTCCTAATTTCATTATAATTTAATTGAAATTGAAAAGCCCCAATTCAAGTTTTGTGTGCATGAACAAACCCTAGACTCAAAATCAAAGAAAATTTAGAGTTAATTGACTTACAATAGTTGTTAGAAAAGTAGTAGTGATTGATGATCTTGAAAGACAATGCCTCGTGTTTGATTTTGAAGGATGTAATTTGGGTTGTGGAGTTTGTGTTTTGACAGCAATGGGAGAAATTGGGGTATGTTTGAAAGTGAAGAGTGAGGGAAAAAGGAAAGAAATATGGGTTGTATCAGATGTACGGTACCACTAAATTTAGTGGTGTCGTGCACTGCTGAGACAGATTTTTGTCCCATTTTGATTTTTGATGAATAAGTCTCACTTATTTAGTGAGACCTTTGGACATGAGAAAAGAATTTATACCTAATAAATTCTTCTACGAGATAAATCTAGTAGGATTTGACCGAAGACACTAGACATGAAAGGATGACTTTGATATTTCCAAGGAATATGTAAATAGTCATAAGACAAGAATCGAAGGATGTTTTCGAACACACGTAAATTATGAAATTTATGGAAGGTGTTCCATAATTCCTAGACCTAGACATAGATAGTTGAAAGATTCTCGTTTGAGGGGTTTGGTGAGGATGTCAGCGGTATTGTCTTGTGAAGGAACTTTCTCAATAGAAATGTTTCCTTTTTGGACGTTATCGTGAAGGAAGTGGTGACGAATTTCTGTATTTAGTACGAGAGTGTTGCACAGGGTTTTGCCTCAAGTCAATTGCGCCTTTATTATAGCACATAATAGGGATATCATCTAGATGTATATCACAATCTACTAAAGCTTGTTTCATCCATAGTGCTTGTTGACATGCCTTTTCAGCGCTTACGTGTTCAGCTTCGGTCGTGGCGATAGCAAGAGCCGTTTGTTTCTTGGAGAACCAAGAAGTTAAACAACAACCCATGAAGGTACAAACGCCACTCGTACTTTTTTGATCCACATAATCTCCCGCATGATCAGAGTCGGCATAGACAATAGTTTCTACATCGGTCCCCTTGGGATAGTACAATCCCAAGTGCATAGTGCCTTTAATGTATCGGAAGATATGCTTAACTGCTTCAATGTAAGAGGTTTTGGGATCCTCTTGGAAGCGAGCACAAAGGCAGACACTAAACATGATATCGGGCCTACTTGTCATTAGGTATAATAAACTACCTAGCATGCCCCTATACTTAGTGTTATCCACAAACTTACCTTCTTCATCTTTCATGAGTTTTGTTTCTATGGACATGGGTGTTTTCATGGGTTTAGACTCTTCTAAACTAAATTTCTTAAGCATTTCTTTAATATACTTGGATTGATTAAAGAAGATGTCGTCTTCCATTTGTTTTATTTGTAGACCAATGAAGAAATTTAATTCACCCATCATGCTCATCTCAAACTCGTCACGCATGATCTTTTCAAAATCATTGCACAGTTCTGGACAAGTTGAGCCGAATATAATGTCGTCGACATATATTTGAACGATGATGAGATGTGAATTTTATTTCTTCGTGAAAAGTGTATTAACTACTATTCCCATGGTGTACTCATGTTCAAGCAAGAAAGCTTTTAGTCTATCATACCAAGCCTTGGGAGCTTGTTTAAGACCATAAAGTGCTTTCTTAAGCTTATAAACATGATTTGGTTCAAAGTCAACGAATCCTGAGGTTGTGCTATGTATACCTCCTCGTTGATGTAACCATTTAGGAATGCACTTTTCATGTCCATTTGATATAACTTAAAGTATAAAGCGCAGGCATAGGCAAGGAGTATCCTAATAGACTCTAATCTAACTACGGTTGCATAAGTTTCATTGTAATCTATTCCTTCTTGTTGGTTATAGCCTTGTGCTACCAACCTAGCCTTATTCCTAGTTATGACGCCATTTTCGTCGAGTTTGTTTCTAAACACCCACTTAGTTCCTATAATGGTTTGATTCCTAGGTGGAGGTACTAAGTCCCAAACTTGATTTTCGGTGAATTGGTTTAACTCCTCTTGCATGGCAACTACCCGGCCAGCTTTCATCCTTAATAGCTTCACCGACATTCTTAGGTTCTACAATAGATATAAAACAAAAGAAATTACTTTTGTTTTGTGCTTGTGACCTAAGGATTCTTTGGTTAAGGTTTCCTATGACATTTTCTATTGGATGGTTTTTGGATTCCTTAATGTTGACAACTTCGTCAACTTCGACTATTTCATCCTCAATGTCATTCTCTAGAGTTTTCTTGCCATTGACCTTAATCGCTTCTTCCTCATCTAAGTCATCATCCACCAAGGGTGATGTCTTAGTTGCGGGAGGACTTTCATCGAATGTCACGTTTAGTGATTCTTCGAATTTCATGGTTTCCTTATTTAGGAAAACATAGGCTTTACTATTTTGGGAGTAACCTAGGAAAACACCTTCGTAAGACTTTGGGTCGAACTTGGTGAGGTAGTCTTTTGTGTTTAATATGAAGCACTTGCTTCCAAACACTCTAAAATAATCCAAGGTAGGTTTTCTACCTTTTAGAATTTCATATGGTATTTTTCCTAAGATTGGTCTAATTAGGATCCTATTAAGTATGTAATTTGAGGTGTCAACCGCATTACACCAAAACTTTTGCGGAATAGATTATTCATTTAACATCGTTCTACTCATCTCTTGTAAAGTACGATTTTTCCGCTTAACTACACGATTTGATTGTGGAGTGCGTGGAGCTGAGAAATTGTGTGTAATACCATTTCTAATTCCCGACCATGATCCATCCTAATAGACACTATAGTACAACCTAGTTGGTATTGGACCTTCTTACTAAAGATTTCGAATTCTTCGAAAGCTTGTGTCTTATTCTTAAGAAATCTAGTCCAAGTGTACCTAGAATAGTCATCTACTATTACTAAGGTGTAGTAGTTTCCTCCGTAACTCTGTACGGCGGATGAACTAAATAGATCCATGTGAAGGATTTCTAGGCATCTAGAGGTTGAGACCATGTTCTTAGCTTTGTGACTAGAGTGAGCTTGTTTTCCAACTTTACAAGCGTCACCGAAGTGTTTATCAAACTTAAGCTTAGGTAGATTTCTAAGTAAGTCCTTAGATGCTAATGATTGTATTAAACGCATTTTAGCGTGACCTAATCTCCTATGCCATAGAGTGGAATTATCATCTATGGTTGCTAGACAAATCTTATCTTGAGGCTTATCTCCTATTTTCATTACGAATAAGCCATTTTTTCTAACTCCTTGCCTATGACTTTGCTATTCTTAGTGATCTCACTACCCTCTTCAGAAAATATTACTCTACACTTATTATCTACCATTTGACTAATATTAAGCAAGCTAAATCCTAAGTTATCTACATGCTCAACATTTCTAATAGTGAGGGAGTTTTGAGAAATCGTACCTTTGCCTATGATGTTCCTTTTAAGTATGCTACCGAAAGTTACCTTACCTCTGTTGTAAGCTTTGTATGATGACAATAGACTTCGTTTCCCCGTCATGTGATTAGTGCATCCACTATCCTTGACCCATTCATCGGGCTTCAAGTCGATTCCCAAGCATATCTCGTTTGAAGTGTGAGCCATGAGACATGCTTCGTCATTAGGCTTCTCCTCTTCTTCCTTACCGCTATCACTCCAAGAACCTCCTACGAATGCTCTTTGGTTCTTAGTTCTAGGAAATTTAGGACATTCTCCGATGAGGTGATTAGGATCTTCCGCATCTAAAGCATTTCCTATCACTCTTTCCTTTCTTATCCTCTTGGTTCTTTGAGAATGACTTCTTATCGTCGCGAGGTTGTCTAACGAATCTACCCTTTCTCCTACAGAATTTCTTAAAGTTTCTAACCGCCAAAGTGATGCGAGTATCACAAGACCTTCGCAAAAGGTTTTACTTCTCGAGGGATCTTGAGAAGCTTGCAATCCTTCAGACAGTGTACCGGATCATTGTAGTGTAGTATAGGTATGTCCGGGGGATTGATCGTTCTCTAGGGGAATAGTGTCGTTAGGATTGAAGTGTAGGTCAACTCGGTCTAAAGGTGAGGGATGATTCTTTTTGTATTTTATATTTTATGAAAGCAAGTAAAAATATCGGGTATTGGAAGAGTGGGCGGAATTAGTTGCTAGTCAACTAACCCAAAACTAATAATTAAACAAAATAAAATAAATAACAAAGAAAATAAAAGTGGTGGACTTCTTATGTGAGACAAATGTGTTTACTTAGATTTCACTACTCCCTAGTTATCTTTTGTTGGTTTGTTGAATGCCACAATTGTTTAGTTGAAGGGTTATATTCCTTAATACCAGTCGTGGGGGCGTGCACGTCCTTCCCCAACTCTATGAATATCTATTTCCTCTTATGACGACACGTTTAGTATCCTATCATAGAATCATCAACATCTAATCATGCATTAAATACAACCAATAAAACCATAGTGCACATCCGATTACGTTTCTTAAGACGTTCAAGCTTGTTACACAAAGAAGGTTAGCGAGTTTTCTTAAGCCTAACGCGAATCAATCAACCAAACAATAAACAAATTACCAACAATCAATAACTAGGTTTCATTAGATCTAACCAAACACTAAGTAAATTAAGCTAGCATGTTAAAAGGAAGAAAAGCATAAAAGATAATCAAACAACACATAGAAATATTGAATGATTAAAAGTTTACTTATCTTCAATGAAACATGAGAGAAAAGAGGGTTTGGGAACCCTTGAAATCTCAGAAAATTTGTACTAGGGTTTATCTCCAAAGTTGCACACTTCATGAATGAAAAATCCTAAACTATATATAGATTTTACAAGCTGACGGCGTCAGGTTATAATTCCTGACGCCGTCAGAACGCCGCGATTACGGTTTCGTTTTGTGCAAGAAAACTTCTGATGTCGTCACTTATTAAGTCCTCTGGGCCATCTCGTGTTAACTTAAGGCCAGACTGCCTCACTCCAATTGCACCTGACGCTGTCAGGTGTAAATCTCCAAGTTGGTTTATGGGGCGTCACGTGTTAATTTTCCACCAGCTCTATCTTCAAGTGACGGCGTCAGCATCCAAAGCCTGACGCCGTCAGGTGTATATTCTGACTTTTCCTTAACTTTGTTGTTTTTTTCATTCTTGAGCCCAAAAACATCCAAAATGCTCCATATTCCAGAAATCACGTCCCAATATTTGACCATATACGATTTAGGGCTTAAATGACCCCCTAAAAACGTATTAAATAAATCCTTATCACAAAGTATACTCTTCGTCTTCATTATCGGAAACCGAGCTTTCTTCATCACTAGACTCCTTCTTGGCTTTTAGTGCTAGAGACCTTACTTTCTCTCCTTTACCACTAACAATATCGGAGTCTTTCTTGATTATCATTTAATGAACGTTCAAGTTTCCTATTAGTTCATCAAGTGATAATGTCTCCAAGTTCTTTGACTCTTCAGTAACGGTGACCTTTGCTCTCCATTTGGGATGTAGAGCCCTAAGAAACTTCCTAACATAGTTCTTGCTAGAGTAACCTTCATCAAGAGCTTTAAGACTAGTAATAATAGTATTTAACCTAGCAAAAGCATTATCTATTGACTCATCTTCCGGAATGGAAAATTGTTCATATTGTTGGACTAATAAGTCAATCTTGTTTTCTTTGACTTGACTATTACCTTTGTGGGTGACTAATAAAGTTTTCCAAATTTCCTTTGTCGTGTTACACATAAAAATTCTTTCAAACTCCTTTTTTGGCAAAGCATTGTAAATCATCATTTTAGTCTCATTGTTTTTGGCTAGTTTTCTTTTGAGATTATCACTTTGTTTATCATAAGGAACAATTTCATCCTTTTTGGTTTTCAACGGGTTTAAAGTCACCCTCGGTAATAACATGCCAAAGATCATGATCTTTTGATTTCACATACGTTTCAAATTTTGTTTTCCAATAAATAAAACAATCGGTTTCAAAAAGTGGTGGTCTTTGCATAGATTGCCCTTGATATTTGTCAAAATCCATTGATGGATTCAAGTTTTAAAATACAGTTTATTTTAAAAATCTTGACTGACGTTGCTGCCATACCAATTGTGGGAAACTAAAAGGGGGGTTGAATAGTTTACCGATTTTTGGATTAGTATAAAAAGTTTGCTTTTGGAAAACTTAGTTTGAGTCTTATGTAAAATCACCAACAACAATATGAGGACTAACTACTAGTACGACACTATATCTACTAAATTAAAATAACTAAAGTAAAGAGTAAGAGATGGAAAGATCAAACCAAGACAAAGAGATTTATAGTGGTTCGGTCACGAAGCTCTTTTTCGCCCTACTCCACTCCCCAAGTACCCAACTCGAGAGTTCCAAGCCCTATGTCAACAAGACTCCCTTTAGGCGGAGAAAACCGTACAACTTCGCTTATCACAATTTCCGACACTAAGCTAAATGTCGATTACTAATCTAGCTAGTACAATCTCACATGATCTACAGGATCCTAACTTCTTACACGATCTACACGATCCTTACTAATCACACGATCAACATGATCTTCACACACTACCCTTGATCCACTTGATCAACACACTAACTCACAAGCTACAAGAGATCTCCAAGATCACAATTATCCACACAAGATGACTAAACAAGACTATGACATTTGATGTATATCAAGATACAACAAGTAACTCTAAGTAATGCAAGTGCACTACACAAAGACTCCAACACTTTGTATCTTCTTGATACTTTGTGTTCTTCTCTTGACTAGTACAGGAATGATGGTGATCACTTGGTTGGATGAAGAGGATCACTCTTTAAACAAAAGAAAACTAACTAATGATCAAAGGAATGTAAGTAAGAAAGGAGGATTGAATACAGAAAGTTTTGTGTGAAAAAGGATACCCAAAAACTGTGAAGTGGGTTGGTATTTATAGACAGGAAAAATTTGCCCGTTTGAGGTACATGGTACCACTAATTGTCACACGGTACCACTAAATTTAGTGGTACCGTGCCAGACAAAGATGCTTATATTTTAGTTTTTAGTGGTGAAAGTTTATTTATGGAAGTTTGGAGCTGATTTGGGGGGAAAAATAGATGTTATGATTTTTAAACCTGTTTTTCCAATTAAGACATTTTTTTATAATTCAAAAATAATTTGTAAAGTGTATTTTTGAAAAGAATGTTTTGTCACATTAAAAATGTGAAGTTTAAAACAAAAATTCACTTCTTTGATCATTTGTCAAGTTGTAAATTTGTTTGTTCTTACCTAGAGTGATTTACGTAGAAACGGGATATTTCGACTAAAAACTTGTTTACGTTAATCTTTACGTAAAGTGTTTTCACATTTTGTTATCATCAAAACGTAGAGATATCGAAAGATAGAAATATCGTTTTTAGAACATTATTTGCATCAACAAAACTGGCTACATGTTTTTTGGATTATATTTTGGAAGGTATAACGTATCTCTGGGTATATATTTGGTGTTAGGCAGTTGATAGAATGGTAAGGTTGATTAACTATGCTTTGGTATATATTTGGTTGAATCTCTTTTTTGTGTTTTGGAATGGCGTATGTGCCAAAATATATGTCGTAGACATTTAACAATGCTTGTTATATTCTGTAATGGTTTGGTTATGCAGGAGCATTTTTAGATACACATGTGTTTGACATTTTTTACTTCTTCGGTTATGCAGGATCATTTTGAGATACACATCTGTTTGAAGTAGTTTACTTGTTGGTTGACTACTAAAGTCAATGAATAGTATGCAGGAGCACAAATGGTTATATATATGTTTATGAGACTTCTTGGTCATTGCTTTGCATTGTTAAAGGAGGATGGATGGCAAGTCATATTGCTCTAGCCTATCTTAGTGATGATGCCTAGGTATTTGTTTTTTCCTATTCTGAGTCTTGTGAGGGGAGCTGCAAGCTTTGGTAATAGGTGATTCATAGACTTGGGATATGTAGTCACTATTATAGGCTAATCAATAATGATGTATTCGACAGTTTCTTAAGATGAGACATGTTGTTTTCTAACTCTTGTAGATTTAATTGTGCTGTGGTTGCTGCTGCATAAGTTTAGTTTTTCAATAGGAAATGTAGTCTTGAGTAGACTGTTATGGTGAATTTGATGAATATAGTATGGAGGTTAAGGGGTTGTATTGATGTATTGCAGGATATTTTCTCCTAGTGTGTAACAAGTTTTGTTGTTATTTCTTTCATTATGTTCTAGCCGATTCGGGTATGTCCAAGTTACTAGTCAAACAGTTTGTCATGTAACTTGTTGGATAGTCTTAGATACACATGTGTTTGATCTTCTTTTGAAGTGTTGTGTTTTGTGATGAATTTTCCTCAATGTCCTTGATATTCTGTTACTTTGATACCAATTGACAATGTTTGACCTTTGAAAATCAAACATTTGTACATAGCTATGCTCATTTTGGTCCACTACAGTTTGTTTCCATATCTTACCATTTGCTAAACACCAAATAAAATGTGCCAAACATTCTTTTCATACATCATAACATTACAAACAAAATAAAAGCAATAATCACAGCCATTACAACGACACATTTCATGTAAAACACTAAACTTGATTTTCTTTCTTTCAACTCCATTTGCAAAAGAAACAAATGCTTTCCTAAAGTTGACTTCTAAAGGTCAAAATCCCTTTGTTGTACACTTCTTGTTTGTAGTAGTCACTTGGTAATTCATGATCAGCCCAATAAAAGGTGCAACATTTTGAACCCTACATATTTCAACAAATTTAGCAGATACCCGAATCATAAACAAAGTAAAAATCACTTACATTACAATAATTAATGTAACCTAGAAAATGTTTTAAAGGATGATATATTGTTCGTGATGTTTGTTGAATAACAGGTTCTTCATATTCGCAAATTGTAGGTGGTGGAGGACCGCAACTTCAATTAGAAGATGACGAAGACATTTCGGTTGATTGGGTTAGATTTAGGATTAGGTAGAGTTTGGATGAGTGTGTGAATTGGGGAATACCAATTTCACCAAAGACACCACATAATTATTATTTGTACTAATACAAACAAAAACTAACTTTAAGAAAATTCCCACTAATTACTTTTCTTTAATTCATAATATGAAACAAATATGCTAAATTTTCGGCTTTTTAAGAGGTCACGCCCCTTCCATGCTCTGACATAGTTCCAACTTTGTTCACACACAATAACTAAAACTTCGTTTAATCAAAAAGATGACCAAACCTTCCTCAAAATGTAGCTTCACGTGTGGTCATTCATGCAATTACGTCAAGTCTAAGACCACAAGGACTACTTCCATACTAATACAAAAAGATTGGTGTGCTAAGGTAGTGTTTGTTTGAGGGGTGTAGCACTGTTGGCTTAGTATGAATCCCAAAATTATTTGTTTGGTATCCTACTTTTTAAATAGTGTGAAGGTGTAGAATCATAAAACCCATACAACAACAAATTGGCAGGATTCATGTTGGTTTTCTGACAAAATGATGCTATGTGATATGTGAGCCACACAATTTTGATTATTACTTTTTGTAATGTTACTTTATGTCTTATTATATTTTGTACAATATTTTTAAAATAATTGTAAATTTATAAATCAAAACTTTTTATATAAAATAACACGTATTCTCTCTCCTAATCATTTCTCATATCTAACCTAAATCTTTCAAACATTTCTCAAATTCAAATCCAATTCCAATTCCAATTCCAATCACACTTACAAACCAAACGCACCCAAAATATTGTATTAGTACTTCACAAATGTTTACATAACAAAGTGACGTCATGTCCTGCGTATAACGCGGCAAGCCACCACTACATCATCTCAACTACTATTTCAACTCTCACTTCACTACACGACAAAACGATTTTACCAAAGTTACAAAAAATACCCTTTTCTCTTTCAATGAACCTTCCCATTTTCCCACTGCTTTGAAGCTTCTTTAATTTAACAAAGATCACAGTTTTATTGGTTTTATTTTGTTCTTTAGTGTTTCTTGAAGTTAAGTCTTAGCTTTATTCCACATGGGTTTTGCTTATTGAGTGATTATTTCAGTTGGGTATTTTTTTTTTATATATATATAAGAAAAAAAAAAAAAAGATCCATTTTATTTTGTGGGTTTTTAATATCATATTTTGGTTTGTGCAGTTCTGTATTTAATCACTTGTAGTTTCTACCGTTGACCTTACTTACGCGTTGACTTTTTATTCTGTATGTAAAGGGTTTTGTTTGATTCATTGTATGTGTTTTGTTACTGAATCATGGCAACTTTCTATTGCTTGTAAGTAGTTTTTCTTATAGTGTTGTTTCAAGATTTGACTTTTTTTTTAGTGAAAAGTCAAACCCCTAAACTGTTTTTATGTAGTTTTGCCTTTTTTTCATTTGTCAAATCTTATTTCATGATGGGTATATGAATTAATCATTAAATCTTTTGTTTTGTTCTAAGTTCTTGCTTAATGGCTATAAAAGTTTATGAATTTGACTTTTTTTGGTAAAAAGTCAAAGCCCTGATGTTACTTATGTAAATTTTATTTATGGAATACTTAGCCATGGAAAATTTGTCCGAACCATCCTCGTCTATAAGTTTCACTTCATCATCTCACTTATCCAATGGCTCAACTAGCTATACCAATGTCCGAACCGCACCTACCCCTTTGATCACTGAGCCGCGGTCAAATCTTGAAATAATTAGCTTAAATAGACTTAGCACAAACTTAGAGAAGCTATTGTCCGATTCTGGTTCTGAAAATGAATGCAATTATACTGATGCCGAGGTCGTTGTTGAGGGGATATCTGTTGGCATTCATAGGTGTATTCTAGCTACTAGAAGCAAGTTCTTTAGTGAGTTGTTTAAGGACAGTACTAAAGGTTGTGTCGAGAAGGATGGAAAGCCTAAATATATCATGAGCGATTTGTTGCCATATGGGAATGTTGGATATGAAGCTTTTCTTGTATTTTTAAGCTATGTTTACACGGGGAAAGTGAAGGCGTCTCCCGTGGAGGTTTCGACTTGTGTTGATGATGGGTGCCTCCACGTTGCTTGTCGTCCGGCTATTAGCTTTGCTGTTGAATTGACTTATGCAGCTTCGGTTTTTCAAGTTCCAGAGTTAGTTTCACTTTTTCAGGTATTTGTTCACCACATGCTTTGAATCACATGTACGTTTGATTTCGAAATTGTAACTGGATTTGCATTTGCCATTCAGCCCATTTTGAATTATACATTAGAGAGTTTTAACTCGATTTCAAAGGGGTAAATGGGCTAACATGATTTTAAGAATTTTATAAATAATAATTTTGTTACATATTACTGTATTATATAAAGTATTATTAAGGTAAAGATTTATCGACCGAGTAGCTTGAGTAGCCCATGGGTGACTTTTAGACCAATCAACCCTTTTCATGTTTAGCTTAATCTTTTATGTGCACTTGTCGACCCATTTGTCATACGATACAACCCAAACTGACACTTTTTCAGATACTTGACCTTTTGACCCATTTGGACATTCATTCTGCTTACCTTGGTTCTTTGAGTGAATTCATTTGGATACCACATGTTATAGTATTCGTTTTCTTGCGTGTCCTTTAAATGCTGGAACATCTGGTTTGACACATAATTTATAGTAATAGCTTATCACGAAAATACTATGAATTTGTATAGTATTTGTGTATGGGAGAACTAAAAACTAATTTGTTGCATTTTTGTTAAACGTAACGAGACTTGTAGATCTGGCCAAGTTATATCTAGGGGTGTTTTAGGTACTTTTCAGTTTATTGTATTATCAAAAACAATAAGTTTAGCCAACACTAAAGAGCTTATTAGTTTTCTAAAGAGCAAAAAAGAGCTTGATGCTAAACCCTCCTTAGAAATGGCTTTTTTCTAGAGCCATACACTTTATAAGTGTAAGCTTAGCCAAACACTTATAGTCCAGAATTCCAGATGGTCTGTTTGTGTTGGAAGATTGTGTTCCAGGAAATTTACTTTCCAGCTAACCAATCTTATGACTGCTACCGAATGATTATGCTATTATACACAATCCTTAAAAAAAAGTAACATAGATGAAAATTCAACGTAAACAAAGTTAGATGAAGTGTAAGCTTAATAGTGGCTGCAAGGTATACATCATTTTCCATGCCTGGTATACCACTCACCTCGTTATTGTTATTTTCCTTCCTTTGACTTTGAATGTCGAAGTTAAAATTTTACCAAATCTTTATTATATACGACTAGTTTATGATTCAAAGAAGTTTGTTTGATATGCAAAGTCAAATTCTGAAAACTAATGAAACTTGGGCAGTTATTAAACACATTGGTGTTTGGTAGTTTTGGGTTTTCATGATTGAGGTTAAAATTGCGACCCATTGGGATGAGTCGGTTAGGGTTATATTCTATCTCAAATGTGTCTTATGTAAAGTAGCTGAAATAAAAACATGTCAATGAGTCTAATGGTCTAAATTCCCCAAAGTGTATTCAAATGCCAACCTCCCAAGTCGATTTTTATATATTAAATATTCATATAAATTTTAGTATATATACTTTTATTGGTTAACAATACCTGTCTGCTTGTTTTTCTTCCGAGCATTTTCTGTCTGTCTTGAATGCAAGATGTTGTCATTCCAAAGTAAAAAAGGTAACTCGTTTGAGAATTGAAAATGTTAGAGTGACGAATCTTATATGTTTCATTTTGCAGCGCCGTCTTCTGAATTTTGTGGACAAGGCTGTTGTGGAAGATGTGATCCCGATCCTTTTGGTGGCCTTTCATTGCCAATTGCAACAAGTTTTATCTCGTTGTATTGACCAAGTAGTACGCTCGGATCTTGACACCATTTCTCTTGAGAAAGAGCTTCCATTTGAAGTTGCTCAAAATGTTAGATCTCTTCGTAACAACTCCCAAGATAATGACGAACACACAATAGAAGTAGAATCAGAGGGCGCGATACTTGAAAAACGAATTAAAAGCATACACAAAGCATTGGATTGTGACGATGTAGAACTTTTGAATATGATTTTAGATGAGTCCAAAATTACTTTGGATGAAGCTTGTGCTCTACATTATGTGGTATCATATTGTGATAAAAAAGTCGCTAAAGAAGTTCTTGATCTAAATAGGGCGGATGTCAATCTTAGAAATTCTCGTGGTTACACCGTGCTCCATGTTGCTGCGATGCGTAAGGAACCATCGATTATTGTTTCTCTATTGAACAAAGGAGCGAACGCATCAGATACTACTCATGATGGCCAAAGTGCAGTAAGTATATGTAGGAGATTAACAAGGCCAAAGGATTATCATGCAAAAATCAAGCATGGTCAAGAAACAAATAATGATCGTATATGTATTGATGTTTTGGAGCGAGAGATTAGGAGGAATCCGATGATAGGAGATGTTTCCGTATGTTCATCGGAAGTGGCTGATGATTTACACATGAAGTTAATCAACTTAGAAAACCGAGGTATATTTCTTAACTCCTAATCAGTTTTAACATTAACTCATTCATACAAACATGTTGATTCTTGCAGGAAAATAGTGTGTTACCACTGTACTATTGTTTAGACTTTAGATAATTATTGGTGACTCTAGTGTACAGGTTCGATGAACAGTTTCTATAATGTGGTATAAGTTTTAACAGCACTGCCTGCTGCTTCAGTTTAGGCTGGAAATAAATCGAAAAGCCAGCTAAATGGGTGGAACATGAAGTGCAATGGTCAAATAGTTGCATCTGAATGACTAATAATTCAATTTTTTTTATGTGTTCCTACAGTTGCGTTTGCGCGACTACTGTTCCCTTCAGAAGCAAAACTAGCCATGGAAATTGCCCATGCCCAAACAACCTCCGAGTTTCCTGGTCTCTTGGGATCAAAAGGTTCAAATGGTAATTTGAGAGAAATGGATTTGAACGAGACACCCTTGGTACAAAACAAGAGAATGCTTTCAAGAATGGAAGCCCTGTCGAGGACAGGTACATCATCTTCAAATTCTTAGTATTTACGTTTTGCGTGAAAAATGGCCAAGTCTTTTTCCACTTTTTTTGTCTCTCTTTTTGTTTTAACAGTGCATATTTCTCGAATTGAAGTTGTTGGCTGATCCAAGTGCTTTCGTACTGATTTGATTTTTGTGTGGATGCAGTGGAGATGGGTAGGCGTTATTTCCCTCATTGTTCAGCAGTTCTTGATAATTTCATGAAGGATGAGCTTCATGAACTTTTTGACATGGAAAATAGTGCCTTAGAAGAGCAAGAAATCAAAAGGACTCGATATGTTGAGCTGAAAGAAGAAGTCCAAAGAGCGTTTACCAAGGATAAGGCTGAGCTTGATCGTGGTTTGTCATCATCAATGGACACACCAACAGGGAGGCATGGTGGAAAGAGTAAAGCGCGAAAATACTCATAAACTACACGCTTTACGTTTTTATTTCATTAGATTTTCAACATGCTTATGTGCCTAATCTCAGGCTTAAAAACGTGTGAAGAATTATACTTAAAGATCTTGTTTAGCAGTTAGGGATTATAAGTTAATGTGTTGCGAATTCCTCTTTTTGTTATTAAAGACGGTGCATGGGTTGTATATTCAGAATTGTAGTTTGAGTTTTAGACTTATGTTTTCAGGTCTCGATAAGGTATCAAGACGAACTCTTTTAGGCATACACGCCTCGTTGGTTTTATAAATGATATATGACTTGTAAGCTTAACTGCTACAGTATATCATTAATCATTATATTGTGCTTTGTATTTGAAAAAATCAACAATATTTTGATTATATCGAAGACTACGCATTAATCATTAGTATGATATTGTGCTTTGTATTTGAAAAAATCAAAAATATTTGAAAAAAAAAAACAGAAAAGAAAAAAAAAAAGAAAAAAGCGTTTTAATAGGAAAAAAACAAACGGTCTTCATCCCTAAGAATTTTCTTATCATCATTTCTCATGTGAAAAAATTGCCATATGTGGTTTTGAAATTTGTTAGTCGCTATAGAAATGTCAAAAATGGGTTGGCCGAGTGAGAAGCGAGAACTACACACGTCTCCAAAATATTTATGTATTTGTACTCATGCATATTAAAAACGGAGATGGAAATACAGTTTGGAAGTTGTGTAAACATTTTACATAACGAAGTGCTTATGAAGTTGACACTTTCGAGCTAGAAAATTGATTATATAGCTTGAGTGTACCATTAGATTACCATCAAGCAATGAGCTTCATTTTTCATGTCAAGTCAATTTCTTTCTCGCACACACAAAATTGTCCGCACGATTTTTGGTACCGACTACTTTATTTTAGAGTAAAATACACCGTTTGTCTCATGGTAGTGTCAGATTTTACGCCGCTTTCATAAAGATTAAACAAACACAAACACATATTAACAAATCCACAAACTAAAAAAGGGAACCAAAACACCTTACATTAACGACTTAGAGGGCAATGAAACCTCGGCATCAATTCTTGAAATATCGAAACCCTAAACACTCACCACTATCTACAATAACTGTGTGTGTTTAGAGAGAGAATTCACAGACCAAACAAATGACTGAGTGATTGCTTTTCTACATGTTTAGCAAATGATTTAATGAAAAACAGGTGTATAACATGCAACGAACCTCCGAAATCTGACAATCAAAACCGATAATGAAAAACAGGTGTATAACATGCAACAAATCTTAAAATTAAGTGGCAAATTAGTAGAGAATTCACTAAGAAACCCACCAATCTTATTTTAATCGATTTAAGCTAACGGCTCGGCTCCACTCTGCTCGATGTATAAACAGTGTCGGCTCAAGCCGCTGCTTCACAGTGAACCCTCTCCCTTAAGCCAACTCCAACTCTTAAATCGTCAGCTTTGAAACAGTGTCGGCTCCCAAAATAATTTAATGAATATTATTAATGTTATGTAGTATAATATGGCTAACTTTTGTTTTTTAATGAGAAATCATTTTGACTTCCATATTACGCCAAAATCCAACAGAAATCAATTATTCTATTCTTTTCCCCAGCGCGAGAAATCGCATTTTGAAACTTTCTAATTTGTTTTTATTTTTATAGTTTAATCATCATTATTATTATACCAAAAGTGCTTACACAAGCAACATTTTTCTTCTTATTATTCACTAAACTTACTTCTTTTCGTTGAAATCCATTTTATGGTTTTTGATTTTGTAGCATTTGTGATGTGGGTTTTGGTTAATTTAATGAAATTCAACAAAAATATTTGATTTTTAATATTTTTTGTGTAAATTTCAAGGCTCATTTCAGCAATTAGCTTTAAACCCTTGATGGGGTTTTAATTTTGTAGCATTTGTGATATGGGTTTTGTTTAATTTAATGAAATTCAAGATTTTTATATGTTTTGTGTAAATTTCAAGATTTTGTAAAAATGGAGGATAGAATTGTGTCAAGATTTGAAGAAGATGAAGATGAGTTTAGGAGTTGTTGTGGAGATGTCGAGGAAATGGAAGAAAGTTTTGAAGGTGATGAATTTTCTGTTAAAATGTTGTTTAAAGGTGTGTCGATTTCGGAAAGGTTTTCAGGAATTGGGGTGATCATGGAAGGATGCGATGAGGTTTCTGTGATTCGGGTTCAGAAGAAACTTGAGTTTTTTGTTGATGAGGAAGTGGCGGATTATTTGGCATTGATGGATGGTTTAGCTGAAGCTATTCGGAATAATGTTAAAAGGGTGTATGCTTTTACGAATTCACATACCTTATTTGATCATGTAAGCCAATTCTTTCGTTTTTAATAAGTTCGGCTTATTATATCAGAAATGTAACCTCGTTGTACATATAATGTAGTCAACTTTCTGTATCTGTAATGTAGTCAACTAATCTGTGGTTCGTAGCTTGTGCTAAAATGTATATTCTTGAACGTATGCAAGGCTTAAAATCTGCACAAGGATTGAGTGAAAACGTCTGATTGAATATAATTTTAATTTTGGGAAATTAAAATTTAATGATTTTATGCTCTTAAATATCTCTGTTAACTACAGGAACTGGAGGAGGGGTCAACCACGCCTACCTGCTAGCTAAACCCTTCCTAGCTTTGTTATGGTTATGATTACAGTTTGTGTTTAACACCTATGATAAGAGGAACTTGAGTGTTTTGTTCTTATTACTTTATAGAATTTCACGAGATTATGTGAGAATGATAGCAATAGTTACTAACTTACTACCTTTATATTATCCTGAAAATACCATGTACCTTTTTGCTTGAAAACGACGCTGCAATAATTGCATGATAGATCTAAGATATGATCTTTACATGGTTCAACAATTTTCATGTCCATGGTTTCTGCTAGATATGTTGTTTGATAATAAAATGTAGCATTGTTCTTTATATTGCACCAACTCTAGGGAAAAGATGGTTTTATCTGTTGATATTGGATCTGTTTTTGCCTCACTATGACAAAGCCATGTATGCTCACTGCATACATGGATGCTAGGCTATGTGAACTGAATGCATGTCCTTAAAAGAGTTCTTTTGTAGCGTAAAAGAGTAAAAGGTCAAATTATTGTAATGCGTACTCTGGTCAGAAATTATGTCTTTAACACCGTCATTTCTACCATTGTCATTGGTTTTTGTTAATGCTGTTTATGACTCTTTATGAAAGTTGACTTTTTTTGGGACGGAGGGTTTTGTTAATGCTGTTAATATCATTTCATACGAGTACATAATATCTTGATATCATCTACATTACACTATTCTAAAAATAATTTTTATGGCAGATTACAAATAACGAAGTTCTTGTGAATCCACTTCTCATGGCATTGAAGCAAAGAATACTAGAACATGTTGAAACTCTTGAAGATTTTGTTTTAAAATATGCCGATGATATCAATCTCGAGTATCCGTTGCATCTGGCACAAGTGGCAATCGGGATCGTTCATGATTCAAAAGACGATCCATCGGTTGAAAGTTGTGTGATCTGTTGTGAAGATAAACTAACATCAATGATAGTCAAACTGAAATGTTCACACAAATTTTGTTCTCATTGCATGAAGTCTTATGTTGATGAAAAAATTAGTTTCTCTGAGGTTCCCATTAGGTGCCCAAGCCTAAAATGCAGATATTACATATCTACCACTGAACATAAGTCATTTCTTCCCGTTGCTTCTTACATGTTGTTAGAGGAAGCTCTTTTAGAACCAAATACGCTTGCTGCTAACAATTTCTACTGCCCTTTTTCTGATTGCGCCGTTCTTCTTGATCCTAGTTCCAACATAGATTTGACAAACAATTGCATTGAGTGCCCTGTTTGTAGAAGATATATATGTGTAAAATGTGGGGTCCATTGGCATTCTTCAGTGAGCTGTGATGAGTTTCAGGAGGTCCCGCTAGAGAAGATGGATGCATGTGATGATGCTTTTGATTGTCTTGCCGAGGATAGAAAATGGATATGCTGTCAGATGTGTGCAAGGATGATAGAGTTAATGCATGGATGCAACCATATGACCTGCTGGTATGATCTTCCAGACTTTCTTAACTCTTAAAGGTGCTGTAATATCCAATACATCTGCTTGAAAAAAAAAAAAAAAAAAAAAAAAAAAAAAAAAAAAAAAAAAAAAAAAAAAAAAAAACAACAACAACAACAACTATTCGACACTTTTTACTATAAGCTAATGTGAGTAATGATTGAAAAAGAGAACTTTTCCAGAAAGTTGCAGCATAGAGTATGGGATGTCAGGGATGATGATAATGTGCAAATTGGTTATTCAGATCCAAAGCTTCTCAAAAAACTAAGTATTCGGTTTTTCATAGCACTTGCCCAAATGAAAAGGGTTACAATCAACACAAATCGCTCTTCTGTTAATAGCATTTCTTTTATCTTTTGGTGTGGTTATATCTTTCCTCAAATATATCCGTATCGACTTTGAAAATGCAAGTGTTTTGTTTGACTTTGAAAGTCAAAGCGTGACAGTTTGACATTTGACAACTTATGGAGAACTAAACAAATATCTATTAAGATTTAAGATAATCTTGTCTATTTTTGTGTCCCTTGTTGCCTTCCAATGATTTGTGTTATTGATTAACAAAATTTATTAAGACAATTGTGTTGTTTAACGAGAATTTCTATGTAAACTCACTTGTGTAGGTGTGGACACGAGTTCTGCTATTCTTGCGGAGCCGAATACATAAATAATCAACAAACATGCGAATGTTCATTGTTGGCTGGCGAAGGAGAAGAAAATGACCAACTTGCCCTTATCCCTTCTACTCCTTGTGACCCTGCGCAACATTTCGAGGAATGGGCATGGGAGTCCTTTGGATCACTTTCAAACATGATGGATGCTTACTCTGATCAAGAAAGATCACAACTGGCATTAATTCAAAGATTTCTTGCTGGCGGATTTAGCATGAGTGACCACAATACAAACCCTTGCGATTCACCATCCCCGCCATCCTCGTGTGTTGATGAGGACAGCTCGTATATTGACGATACCATCAAGGACCTCAATCAGCTGCCTTGGCTCGAACGGTTTGTTTCTGTTATAAGTGATAATTACTACCATGAATACACCGAGAGTTAAACCATTTCTCGCATTTGGCTCTGCGTAGCCAAATCAATAATTTCGATTTCCACAGTGGATGTTTCTTGGAAAGAAAAAGACGAGCACAACGAAAATCTGAAAAATAACTTTTTATAAGGTCTTTAGTGGACATGGTTTGCTTTTTAAGAAATGATTCAAAATCGATTTATCAAACAGTATACATTACTATTCACAAGCTAAGATTTCGTACTGAAGTTTTATGAGTGGGAAACGTTTTTTTTCTTATAACGGGCATGTTCTAACAATATGTACGACACGATCAATCTAGAGGTTTTGGGTTCAAGTAACAACAGAGAGCATGTGTATTTTTGTATCTAACTTTTTATTCGATAATCAGTTCCAACAAAGATATATATTAGAAACGAATGTCGTATTTGTCATTGATAAACTTTGTTTAAACTTAAATGAACCTAAATGATGTAAGAAGATTCTCCATGACCAATGTAGATCATGTAATAATTCCAGACCTTTTAATCTATGATCCTTAGAACAAAGAAACACCTTTAAGTTTGCCAACATTACGAAATTGCACTTTAGGTTGCCAACAATGCGAATCCTCACAAGCCAACGCCTTAAAAGCAAATGTTTATAAATTACAACTCAAATATAATGTTTAAATGTAATAAGATTAAAAATATATGAGTTTGTTCATCATAAAATGTGAATTTGGTCATCAAACGTTTTTTCAAACAACTAATCTTTCGTTGCATGAAGATCTTTTTTGTTAAGTTTTTCTTAATATTTTTTTGAACAAAAAGATAAGAAAAAGCATAAATATGATTCTTAGTAAAAATTCATCAAATGTTAAGCTGTTGTTCATCATATTTAAAAAAAAAAAAAAAAAAAAAAAAAAAAAAAAAAAAAAAAAAAATTGTTTGTCCATGATTTTTAAAGATTAAACATCAAAAATTATTATTATATTTTATTTTTCATAAAAGAATAAGTATTACTATTGATGATAAACCTTAAAGGTCAAAAATTATAAAAAACAATTTATTGAGATATTTGATTAAACATGTTGTAGAGATTTTCATAAACACCTTATTTGTTGGTATTTTTTGGAAGAGAAATTTGAGAAAACCACGAAAGATGAAGAACCTTATCGTTATTAATTTGGAAAAATTTGGGAAAAACTAAAAGAAAAAAACTACTATGAATTGAAGTTATTAGATCCCGAGTTAAAAATATTAGATCTATCTTCAATTATTAAATCAAGATTGAAATAAGATTTAAGATTATTTGCTTACCAAACTTTATTAATATATAAAGGTCCAATTTCCACCTTTCATCTCCTTTGATGCAATGAATGAGATTAAACCTACCAATTTAACAAACTCATTTTCATTTTTTGTTTCATATATTAATATCTCTTAAATCGTTAATTATTAAGAGAAAATAAAAATATACCATCACTGTTAACACAAATAATGTCGAAAACGTCATTTGTATTATTCGGTCCCAACTAGTTTTGATAATCACAAAATATAAATACACGTTACGTAAAACTATGACTAATAAGTTTTTAATCGAGAAAACTCAGTTTTGTCTTCAACATCACTTAAGATATGTATAAACATCTACCAATTTGTGTATGTGATCAAATGATTAATTTTCATCAAAACATCACATTTTCATGTCACAAAACATTTTTACAAAAGTATTTTTGTATAATTAAAAGAAATGTTTTATTAAGAAAATGAATTCAAATTTCAAATTTGTAACAACCATATTTACCGCTAAAAAACGACATGAATTTTTCACCAGATAAATTTTCACCACGTCAGGATAAAAAGAGGAGCGTTTGTCGGGACGGTCCCTTAAATGGACTGACGGTCCCTTAGCGATAAAGGACCGTCACATATATAAGGGACCGTCCACGCTCCTCCTGACGCCTATAAATAAAGAACTGTTTTGTTTCAGAAAATTCACCTCTTATGCACTAAAACTTTACGTATTCCTAAATTCATTCCAAATTATTTTCTTTGATCACATTAACGGGTTCTAAGTTGTTTACAAGTGATCACATTCATCCTTTCTCTAAAGTGCAAGAGGAACACTCGTAGTAGTCAGGAAACAAAGTGTTGAAGAAAAGTCTTTCACCTCTCAAGCCGTTGTTATGGATCTCTTCTAAACCTCCATTCTTATATCTTGATTCTTGTATGTAATTGGACTTGAGTGCAAGTCACATATTGTGTGTTGTGTTGTTTCGTGCCATCGTGTTGGTGCAAGGTGTGTAGCCACGTGGGCTTTGGTAGATTGGTTCTAGCTAGGATTAGGACTCAACATTCTGCTTAGTGTGGTTAAACTTGGTGTAATCTTGTGTAAGGTTTTTCCGTGATAAGGGAGCGTGTTGATATAGTGTTTGTGAAACTCTCGAGTGTGAGACTCGAGGAGTGGAGTAGGGCGAAGAGAGAGCTTCGTAGCCGAACCACTATAAATCTCCGTGTCCCGGTTTGATCTTTTCTTTCCGTATCTTTACTTACTTGCTTGCTATTGTATTTATTAGTTGTCGTGTTGATATCACATAAAGATCAAATCGAAAGATTTTCATAAAACTAATTTGTAAAAGTAAATTTTCTAAAACGTAATTAAAATGGTGAAACCATTCACCCCCCCCCCCCTTCTTCTAGTTTATACAATTGGTATCAGAGCCAAGTTACTCAAGACTTTTAAAGTATATTGTATTTTAAACCTTGAATCGATCAATAGATTTTGAAAAATACCAAGAAGCGCAGTCAATGCAAAGACCACCACTCTTTGAAACTGATAGTTTTATTTACTGGAAAACTCGATTAGAAACTTATGTAAATCAAAACACATGGGTGACTTTCAACCTATTGAACAAAACCTGGGAACAAAACTAGATGAAATTGTTCCTTATGATAAACAAAGTAAAAGTCTTAAAAAGAAATTAGCTAAAAAAGATGAAGCAAAAATGGTAATTTATAATGCTTTACCTAAAAAGGAATTTCAAAGAATTTTCATGTGCAATACGGCAAAAGATATTTGGAAAACTTTGCTAGTCACCCATCAAGGTAATAATCAAGTCAAAGATAATAAGATCAATCTTTTGGTTCAATAATATGAACAATTCGTCATTCATGAAGACGAATCTATAGATAGTTCTTTTGCTAGATTTAACACCATTATCACAAGTTTAAAAGCACTAGATGAAGGTATTTCTGTCAAAAGTTGTGTTAGGAAATTTCTCAGGGCATTGCATCCAAAATGGAGAGCAAAGGTCACGGCGATTGAAGAATCCAAAGACTTGGCGTCACTATCATTAGATGAGCTCATTGGTAACCTAAAGGTTCATGAGTTAATCATCAAGAATAATTCCGAGATAGTCAAAAGCAAGGTGGAAATAATATCACTTGCTTTGAAAGCCAAAAAGGAGCCAAGTGATGATGAAGATTCAAGCTCGGAAAGTGAAGATGAAGAGTATGCTATGGCGGTTAGAGATTTCAAGAAATTCTTTAAGCGAAGCGGAAGATTTATAAGACAACCGCGAGATGAAAAGAAAGCACTGGTACAAATATGGCCTTTCGTCACACATAGCGTATTTCGAATGGCCACACAGCAACATATTTACGTGACTAAATGTACCAGCCTTAAATAAACAGTCACACTTGATCCGACTTGTGTGACCATTTCGGAAGATATATGTCACACATTTGTGTATTTATGTAACTATAAGGTAGCTGGTAAATATTTTTTGATCATTTAGTCACTTTTAATTTGTGACGTGTGACCGATACAAATCAGCTTTAAACATTAGTCACACTACAGATATACATATGTGACAAATATATGTCACACAATTGAAGAGTGTCACCAAAATAGATATATGGTCACATGAAGTAATTGTGTATGTGGCTAAATTATATAATCAAGTTTGTCACATATTATTTAAACGTGACTGCTATTCTTTGCTAAATATTTAGCCACATATGAATTTGAAATGTGTGACAACTGAAAAGTAAGTTTGAAGCGTTAGTCACGATATGCATTTAAAAGTGACAAATATATGTCACACACTTGAAGAGTGTGACCAAATGTCCTATATGGTCACACGAAACCATAGAAACATGATTAAGTGTAACGAAAATTCGATACGTATGGTCACGTAAGTTAATATGTGTGTCTAAAGTTTAGTGTGTGTTTGCTTGCCAAATCCTAATGTGTATAGTCACATTTAATTGAAGCACGATCATGTGACTATAGGCTTTACAATAGTCACACCATATCACAAATGCGTATCTAAATTATGTTTATTGCCACATTATAAGGGTAATATATGTGACCAATACATTCAAAATAATCACATTGTGAAATATTCATGTGACTATTATTTATAGCAAAATGTGAACTCAGTTATCATTAACCTTGCTATTAGTCACATTGAGTGTTTGTGTGACTAAATTCAAGATATTATATACGGTCACATGAAGTATTTATTTAGGTGTCTAAATCATAGAGGCATATTTTGTCACACATTATTTAAATGTAGTCACAATTCGATACATATGGTCACACATTTCTGATAACTTGTGTATAGTCTATCTAGTTTGAGTCTAATTTGATATTCACTGCATGAATTGAGTTCAGACTATTAGTCATGACTCTTCATTTGCCCCATTACAATGCTCCTAGTTATACTTAGAACTGTTAAGTATAATTAGATGTTGGGATCATTGTGCATATGTTATGGCTTGTATTTTCTTTGTTTCTA
>LBNU01020998.1:6753-31865 GCA_014162995.1 Artemisia annua | reverse complement strand
TCAAACACATATTTAATTTATATTTTCTTAAATGTGTAATCGAATATAAAATGATTTATATTGATTTTCGTGGATTAAAACTAGCCTAAAACATGTTTTTGATTATAAATTCGTGTGGTGGTAATCGTTGCAGGTAGACTTATTAAGACGGCATAGTTTTTCTATTTATTGGAATGGAGACAATTGACGTGTTCTAAGAGGCCACTGTTTTGCTCGTAAAGGGAGTCTTGATTGGTTTCCACTCCGGGAGGATGTTGCTGAACATTTGGAGTTTGCTTATCGCAGTCGCGTAAGTGATCTATCAAAAGATTAACATAACATCTGTTATAGGAAATTAACTCAAATATGGTTGCTTTTTGTGAAACTGTTTCATTTGTACCAAATGTGAGTGATTTGCTTTCTTGGTAATGTGTTTGACATTTATTCGTTCCAGGTTTGGCACTGCAGAACATTTCAACCATCTGGATTATTTGTTGCCCAAGTTGATATGCAAGGGTCTACCCCGGTATGTTGGTTTTTGATGCTAAACTTATACTTGGGACACCTAATTTTGTCGTCTTTTATGTTAGCATTAAGCACGTTACTTGTTTCTTGCAGGGGCTACATGCTATTTTCACGGGTGAGGATGATACATGGGATGCCTGGCTAAAAATTCCCTCATCTGGATTTTCTGGCACAGTTCATTTTCGAGGGACTGGAATTAAATTGAGGCGTGGGTATGCTCTATCTCAGTCACCAAAGCCAACCCATGTATATTTTTACTGTTTCATGGTTGGCAGATCTTATATTATGCAGCGTTATTAGTGCCTTGGTTTCTAACAGTTCATAACATCTGTTTATAGGATGAGTTACATCAGCAGATAGAGGAAGAAATGGACGATTATTATTCACAGGTAAAACTAATGGCGTTTTTCTTAGGCTCTATGTTTATAATACTTTCAAGCTCAATTTATGGTTATAAGTCAGTCTAAGTGGGAATTCTTCTAAGAAAGCCCCTTCTTCAAGTCAACATTCTGGGGTCTTAACTTGTTTAATGGAACAGGTAGCTAACCATCGTGCTGCCAGCTGGGATGACGGCAATGCATTTGAATCTTCTGAAGCAGAAAAAGAATTTCAACATAAGGTATACCAAGTTGGTTTACTAACTTTTTGTACCATTGTAGGTTTTAGGTGCTATTCTGGACTGGTGCATGTTTTTTTGCATTTCGTAATACTGTAACTTCTAACCCTATCATTGTGACTGTTTGCGATCCCCGTTAAATTCATATAGATTAATAACACTAAACTGTCTGCTCGTTTTGTTCTACAACTGCAGCAAAATGGGTATTTGAATGCAGATGACACATCAGACCGCTTTTTCCGTCGGCTCTTGGTAAATTTTTTCTAATCTCTAAAATGGGTATTGTATATTTGTATGTGCTTCTAACTTTTGTCTTTTCCAATTAAAACAGAGACTGAGAATGTCCAGATGATGAGATTAGTACAAAAGTTAGTACTGCTGTTAGTACTGCAAGTACAAAGTTAAGACTGCTCGAAGTTAATCCTGCTAGTGTATTAGTTACAACGGTTAGTTATAAGTTAGTATTGTTGTTTCATATAGTTAGTATTGCTTGTATGATATGTATTAGTTGTTTATGAAAAAGATTATAGATACTTAGGAAAGTATTGTAAGCCGACTAGGACTCCTTGGTGTATAAAAGGAGGTCCTAGGGTATAAAGTTATATACGAATTTTATATTTACAATTTTATTGTATTTGAATTTGTTTTGAAATATATCTGAATTTTTTTTATATATATTGATTTCTTAATTGTGACTAAAGATGTATATAGTCACACTTATTAACAGTTTTGGTCATATTTGCTTTATTCGTTGTGTGACTAAATATTACAAAAAGCCACACTAACATAAAATTCATGTGGTCATTGGATGATCAATAATCACGCAAAATACACATTTCTTCATTTTAAACAGCATATGGTCACGCTTACTAACACTTTTGGCCACTGTTTGCTTAATTGTATGTGACTATATACCCAATACAAACATGCATTGTGTGACTAAATATTATAAAAGGCCACACAAACTTAAAATTCACGTGGCCATTGGATGATCAATAGTCATACAAAATACACATTTCTTCACTTTAAACAGCATATGGTCACACGTATTAACACTTTTGGCCACTGTTTGCTTAATTGTATGTGACTATATACCCAAAACAAACATGCATTGTGTGACTAAATATTACTGTACAAAAGGCCACACAAACATAAAATTCACGTGGCCATTGGATGATCAATATTCACACATTTTTTCACTTTAAACAACATATGGTCACACTTATTAACACTTTTGGCCACTGTTTCCTTAATTGTATGTGACTAACTACAAAAAAAACACCCGTTGTGTGACTAAATCATCACAAACGTCACATTTATTATATATTCATGTGGCCACAGGAGGGAAATAGTCACACAAAATAAACATTTAATAGAATAAATCATATCAAATGTCACATATATTATGTATTTGTATGGTCAAAGGACGAACAATAGTTACTCTCAAAAAACATTCGTGTGACTATAAAGTGTTTACGGTCACTGATTATGACTAATCTAAATAAACTTGTGCCTAATTTGTCACACATATTCGGGGTTTTGGTCACTCTTTTTAGATGGAAAAGGCCACGAACTCAACAATGTGACCATATGCCACCTACTGTGGCGGGACCTTTGGTGACACACAACGAAAAAAACGTATGTGACTATATGCATATCGTCACACATTTTTGGCGTGACCAATAGCATATTCTGTACCAGTGAGTGAAAAGCGATGAAGTCATGGATAGCTAAAATAGATTCACTGCAATCGGTAATTTAAGATGGTTGTTACTAATAATACTTATGGCATGCTAAGGGTAAGGTTTTAAACGTTGTGGGCGAATAAGGTTTTCACTATAACCTTTTCAAATGGATTGAACAGCTTCCATTGTTTCTAAGCGATTGTATCAGGTTCACATTTTTATGGGTTACTGATTCATGGATTTAGGCAAGCATTCCTTCAACACTAAGAGGGTCCTCCTTTATTGGCTTGTTTTCTTGATTGGCTATCGAAACAACTTGATAGGAAAACAATGACGCAAGTTCTGNTATGTGACAGGTTCTAAACCGACACAACCCCGATCATATTAGAGCTCGGGTTATCATTTTGGTGGCTGTATAAATGTTAGTACCTTTTTTACTACTGCTGTCATTCATTCTCTCCATTACTTCTATTATTATTTCCATATATAAGTCCAGAAAGTACATAAACAATCCGACAGGGTGTTTATTTAAGCTTATATATATGGGCCTATGAAGTTATTTGACTTGGATTATATATATCATAAACTCAATTTTTATCTTATTTTCCACCTTATTGCCGAAGTGAAAACCGATCCGTTGGCCTTCGTGTCAAAAGTTTTTTCATCCCTTTTGTCTCCCTCACAGTTAAAGTCTAAGGATTTTATCATTTTTCTTTGTTATGTAGTTCTTTTTGCTGACTCTTTTGTAATTTGAGTTTCTAGCGTCTTGCTAGTCTCTTTTTTTTTAATTCCATCATTGCCGTTAAAAAAAATGAACTTATGTTCATGTTTAATGGGGTGTTTGTATAAGCTTATTTATTGGGCCTATAAGCTTATTGAGAGTTTCATAAGCTCATAAGTTCACCTTTTTTTTAGGCTTATGAGCTTATTCACTTGATGTTAAAAACTTTATAAGCCCAAGCGGATAGGGGGCCTGATATGACCACCTTATAATAATAGTCAGATGCGCAGTCCCGAACTCCTCATCTTCGGATCTTGAGAGCTCAAATTGCATTCACTATTGTTCCCGGCTCGAGCCACCATATTAACCACTGAATAGCAGCGCTGCGCCACAACACCAATACCACCAGACACGCGATTGTCTTTATAGTCATGTGAACCACGAAATCATGAAACTATAGTAATTTTTTTTTTTAGAAACGGCATTTCTGCACAAAAATAAATTACCTTAGCAATAAAACTTCTTAGCTAACATCCACTCTTGCGAGTATTAACTGCTCAAAACGCTCATTGATCACTGCTCATTGCTCCAAAAATCCCCGCGCCGCTCCGTGCCAAACATGTTTCAACAAAGTATTTTGTGATAGCACATATGTGCGTTCTTTTAGATCGATTTTGTGTTTTAATAATATTTGATGACCGGATGTCTTCCAATATTTGATACAGGATTTAAAAACTGTTACTCCGTATGTCTTAATTATAAGAACAGTACATGAAGTTACAACTCAAAAACATTTTTTTAATTATTAAATTGTGCCATTTTTTTCACACGAGTAAGCAATTCGTAGATTATGATTCATAAACTTCTACGATTTCATTGGACCATAATCAACAAGTTACAACTATAGAACACTTATGAAATCATGAGACCAAACAAATTAAATACATGAAAACAAATCCAGCACATTTTGTCAGCTCATGTCCCTTTGACCATAATTGCCCTAAAGGCTGCTCGCAGTAGTGTGGGGGATCGACGACCGATCGACTTGCCGATCGATTGCTTTTATCGTGGATGTGGATCGGCAATCGGTTGATTGCTTTTTTTTTTTTTTTTCGTTCGCTTGGACGATCGATAGAAAGAAAGGAATTAGAACAAAATGGCCCTCCTTTTTTTTAATACCGTTATATGCTTTTAAAATAAAATAAAATTTAAACATTTTATTTTATATTATAAATACCTCACACAAACCACAATTCAAACCCCATTTATCTTATCATTTTATACACAATTTATATACACTTCTTTTTAAATGGCTTGTTCGCTTCCACACACATCGATGAAATCAAAACTTTGGTTCAGAAACAAATCGACGAGGATAAAGCTCGTTAGCTAGTCCTTATGAACTTAATATTTTCGCTGCTCGCTCAATAGTTGTTTAACAATTTGCCACTTCGCTATTAAAGGTGAGTATTCACGAACCCCTTTTTCTAACTATTTTAATTGCTTTGGGGTGGATGCATGAATCATATTTGAACTAAATTGATTACTATTTTATGAACTCTTTTGACTTGAACTTTTGAACTTGAAATCAAACTCTTGGACTTAATTATCAACTTATGATTTGTTTGAACCTGATGTACCGTACGTACAATGATCTAAAGTCTCGCCATTTTTGGTGGAGCGTTCTTGACCTAAAGTCTCGCCTTATTGGTGGAGCGTGCAAAAGTCTCCCATGTTCGGAGCGTTCTTAATTGTATATAATTGTTGTATGATGTACTGTTCGTACATTCGCATTGTTAGTCTCCTATCAGTAGATAGTATGGATAGCGCTATTAGAGGTCGGCCAACCTCTCGTTCACTATGTTACGGGACGCATATTATTTATTTTAGGGGCTTTGCCTGGCATACATTATTATATGCGTGGTGCTTATATTGTGAACTATTATGACCGAGTGTGCTTGACTACCACATACTACTTTATATGCAATGGGTTGTGAACACACAGGTTGCAAGTTTTGTATGGGCGGGATTTGCAACTGAGTGAATTTACAATGCCTTTGCCTTGTGAACTTTCTCAAAAGGTTTTTCATATAATATAAATTGTGTGTACTCACCAACTATTTTCATAGTTGACCCGTTTTCTCTCATGCATTTCAGGTGATCGTCAGTAAGTTTTTCTTAAAGGTCTATACTTAATCAAGTTTTCACATGTCACTACTGATCATTATGTATTACAAAGCTATCTTTTGGGAACTAAACTTTGTATCTTAAATTACCGATGTCGGCTATAACAATGTTGTAATGTATACTTTTCCTTTAATGTAAATTATGGTATTGTTCTATATCTCTTTTGTGATGATTATTGATTATGTTGCACCTCGTGTTTCCGCTTTGGCGGGGTGTGACAGATTGCGAATCTGTCACACCCCGCCAAAGCGGAAACAAGGGGTGCAACATAATCAATAATCATCACAAAAGAGATATAGAAAAACCAGTAATACATTAAAGGAAAAGTATATCATTACAACATTGTTATAGCCATTGGCAATTTAAGATACAAAGTTTAGTTCCCAAAAGATAGCTTTGTAATACATAATGATCAGTAGTGACATGTGAAAACTTCATTATGCATAGACCTTGAAGAAAAACTTACTGACGATCACCTGAAATGCATGAGAGAAAACGGGTCAACTATGAAAATAGTTGGTGAGTACACACGGTTTATATAATATGAAAAACCTTTTGAGAAAGTTCACAAGGAAAAGGCATTGTAAATCCACTCAGTTGCAAATCCCGCCCATACAAAACTTGCAACCTGTGTGTTTACAACCCATTGCATATAAAGTAGTGTGTGGTAGTCAAGCACACGCGGTCATAATAGTTCACAATATAAGCACCACGTATATAATAATGTATGCCAGGCAAAGCCCCTAAAATAAATAATATGCGTCCCGTAACATAGTGAACGAGAGGTTGGCCGACCTCTAATAGCGCTATCCATACTACTTACTAATAGGTGTCGAACAATGCGAATGTACTAACAGTACATCATACAACTATTATATACAATTAAGAACGCTCCGAACATGGGAGACTTTGCACGCTCCACCAATAAGGCGAGACTTAGGTCAAGATCGCTCCACCGACACGGCGAGACTTTAGGTCATAGTGCATACAGTTCATTAAGTTCAAAACAAGTCATAAGTTCGCAATAAAGTTCAAGAGTTTGATTTAAGTTCAAAACTTTAAGTCAAAAGAGTTCATAAAATAGTAATCATTTTAGTTCAAGTATAATTCATGCATCCACCCCAAAGCGATTAAAGTAGTTTTTAGCCATAGAATTTGAAAATGCATGTGCAGCTAAAGATGATTTGAGGAAAGCGTACGAGGAATGCAGTGACATTCCATAAGAGAAAAATTCTTTGATCAACACTTATTTGAATAGGCATCTGAATTCGATTACGAAATGCATAATGCTTTATTTAGAACGGCGGGAAAATTAGAACAACAAACAAATTATAAATTAGAATAACAAACGAATTATAAATTTGTTTGGATGCATGTAAAAAATAAGTAGGAGTATTGTGTTTTTGTATTATTTTTTAAATTTCGTGTTGTAATGTCTATTTTTATTTAAATGAATGGAAATTTATTTTCGAGTACGAAGAACCAAACTAGAATACAAACTTTTATTCGTTACACCAGCAAACCAGAATACGACATTGAAATGAAAATAAAAACTACGATACAGAAAATAAAACACATAAATTCTTCAGCCATAGATTAATCTGAATACTCCCCGAATACAGAATCATAATCAGGATACTCCCAAATTCCAACCCGAACTACTCATCCTGAACTTGTTCTGCCTTAATTCTCTCATTCCACTATTTTTCAGCCCCTGCTTGTTCTTCCAATGTTTCTCTTAATGCCTCTTCATCCGGAAGAAGTTGCTCTTCTTGTTCCTTAGTAAGAAATCCACGGCATTTCCATAACTTTCAGTTTCATATTCACACCTATCTCATGTTCATTAACTGGTTTCTCTACCGTTGGAAATGAAAAATCAGTTGACATGGATTGGTGCGTATGTTGTTGTGATGATGAACTGTAGTTGGGGTTTGAGGGGGGAGAATTTCCAAGAATAAATGTTTCTTCAAGTGTCGAGGAATTGTTTCCGGGAGTTTATTCTTTAGACATTTCGTATCAAATGGTGAAGTTGAGAGAAGTTGTGTGTGTGTGTGATTTTATTTTTTTTTTATTTTTTTTTTTAAGTTTGTTTGTTGAAAATGTAGTGGATATATATAGGGAAAAAAGATAGGATTTGTTTGAAAAAAATAAAAAGATATGGTTTTTTTTTTTTTTTTTTTTGGGGAATAAAAAATGAAGGTCGCCCTTACTATGGCAAAAAATCGTTTGTAGATCGCCGGAGAGAGAAAGCTGATGTGGCGGGTAAAATGAAGGTCGCTGTAGTGCTTACTGTATGCAACCTAACCTCATTAACAAACTCTTGAATATTTCGATCTGAGGAAACACCTCCAGCTACCGCTTCCTCACCCAGTTTATTTCACTTTAAACCATTCCTTTTCATCTCGGCCACGATTACGCCACTAGTTGCCTCTCATAAGCACATCTCCAGTTTCCTCCTCCCAATCACTTTATTCTCAGTCTGACCCCTACTCATCCTAATCCTAACCTATCCGTCACTTGATCACCCCACCCCGGAAATGCCACCACGGGAACACCGCTTGACAATGCCTCCAAAGTTGAGTTCCACCCACAATGACTCACAAAACAAGACATTTCAGGGTGGGATAAAACTTAAGCTTGTGGACTTCACTCCACCATCATCCCTTTATCACCCACAGACTCCAAAAATTCTTTAGGAAGGGTGGCAGATTCACCCGTAAATGTGGCACCTTTCTTCAGGGCCCACAAAAATTAGAGTCCAGAATTCTTAATACCATAAGCCAGATCACTCACTTGTTCTTGGCTAAAGCTTACAAGAGTTCCAAACGATATATAAACGACCGATGAAGGGTTCTTTGAGTCTAGCCACTTTAGACAATTGTCCGCCTTCTTCATGCCACTAGAGATATTCAAGATCGTTTCAAGTAAAGGGTTTTTGAACATTGGACCAACGGGTCGGATAGGGCATAATGTAGACATGTACTTGATCAAGTCATCTTCAAGTTCTTGATACGTTTCCTTCGAAATACAAAACGTTTTTTACAAGCTCTTGAGCTGTCGTATAAGAGCTTTTCTCAAATATGGGTAGGTCGTTGAAGGATTTAAAAAAGTTGGAATCTCGTCTAATTTCAACAAAGGCATGTTCGGCATCTGAACATCCATGTCGGGTTTTTCCTCACTTAGAAAAGGTGCAAACGAATTCCCGTAATGGTAATAAGAGGCAAAACAAGCACAAGATTGCAACAAAAGCATCACCGAACTAATGTTTAGCTTTTATGCTAACTCACATACCCAAGGCATAAAAAGGTTGTTGATAAGGCAAGAGACCGAGCTACCATTTTGAGCATGATCCTTGAGGATAGTAGTAAGTTCTTTCTTTCCGTGAGTTTCAATCATAAACAAATGGGATTCAAGATCGTTGCGTTCGCTGTCTTCTGAGCACCCATCATCAAAGAACTCAAACCGAATCATTCCACCAAAATTTCCAATTGGGGTAGGATCACCCGAGACATCTGTTCCTGCTAGGTCAATTCAGTACCCAAGTAGTCTTAATCTAGGATTTGAATAAAATATAACCTAAGTGTCACAAATCCTTAAACAACATTCAAGTCACTGAGTGAATAGTCACTCAGTGAGTCATCTTTAGAAAGTTTATGACGAGACTAGGAAGAAAGTATCTCCATTCAGTGAGGCGGAACTCAGTGAATGATACATGAGCCAAAGAAGGAGGTAATGGGTTCAGTGGGTGATGACAATAACCCATTGAACNTCGTTTTCTTCACTTTTATGCTCCAAAAACGTCCGAATATGCATGTTTTCCAGAATTCCTCTCAAAAGTACCTAAAATGACAAAAGGAACGATTTAGGGCAATATTTGATCACATTTATACGAATTAGGGCTTAAATGGCCCCCTAAAAGCGTAACACTTTTCGTCTCATCAGCCACCACGGGAACACCGCTTGACAATGCCTCCAAACTTGTGTCCACAATGACTTACGAAACAAGACATTGCAGGGTGGGATAAAACTTAAGCTTGTGGACTTCACTCCACCATCATCCCTTTATCACCCACAGACTCCAAAAATTCTTTAGGAAGGGTGGCAAATTCACTCGTAAATGTGGCACCTTTCTTCAGGGTCCACAAAAATTAGAGTCCAGAATTCTTAATACCATAAGCCAGATCACTCACTTGTTCTTAGCTAAAGCTTACAAGAGTTCCAAACGATATATGAACGACCGATGAAGGGTTCTTTGAGTCTAGCCACTTTAGACATTTGTCCGCCTTCTTCATGCCACTAGAGATATTCAAGATCGTTTCAAGTAAAGGGCTTTTGAACATTGGACCAATGGGTCGGATAGGGCATATTGTAGACATGTGCTTGATCAAGTCATCTTCAAGTTCTTGATACGTTTCCTTCGAAATACAAAACGTTTTTTACAAGCTCTTGAGCTGTCATATAAGAGCTTTAATCAAATATGGGTAAGTCGTTGAAGGATTTAAAAAAGTTGGAATCTCGTCTGATTTCAACAAAGGCATGTTCGGCATCTGAACATCCATGTCGGGTTTTTCCTCACTTGGAAAAGGTGCAAACGAATTCCCGTAATGGTAATAAGAGGCAAAACAAGCACAAGATTGCAACAAAAGCATTACCGAACTAATGTTTAGCTTTTATGCTAACTCACATACCCAAGGCATAAAAAGGTTGTTGATAAGGCAAGAGACTGAGCTACCATTTTGAGCATGATCCTTGAGGATAGTAGTAAGTTCTTTCTTTCCGTGAGTTTCAATCATAGACAAATGGGATTCAAGATCGTTGCGTTCGCTGTCTTCTGAGCACCCATCATCAAAGAACTCAAACCGAATCATTCCACCAAAATTTCCAATTGGGGTAGGATCACCCGAGACATCTGTTCCTGCTAGGTCAATTCAGTACCCAAGTAGTCTTAATCTAGGATTTGAATAAAATATAACCTAAGTGTCACAAATCCTTAAACAACATTCAAGTCACTGAGTGAATAGTCACTCAGTGAGTCATCTTTAGAAAGTTTATGACGAGACTAGGAAGAAAGTATCTCCATTCAGTGAGGCGGAACTCAGTGAATGATACATGAGCCAAAGAAGGAGGTAATGGGTTCAGTGGGTGATGACAATAACCCATTGAACCCCAAGTCTCCTCAACGACAATGAAGACAGAAGACTCAAAGATTGAAGGCCTAGAGACTGAAGGGAGGCGGGACAAAGCGGGAAAAGTTTGAAAGGATAAGGAGAAGTCTTTATCAGGCAAAGGTCAAACTTTCCCTGAAAGGCTAATACTCAGAACTGTGTCATCACTGTTCTTTAGAAAGTAGTATTGTCCTATACCCAATATAGTAATTGTAACAGAGACAAAGTACGTAAGTATTTTGTGCAAACTAGCTTAGGTCATCTTTGTCTTTGTCAATAACGGTTGTAAAACACTTGTGTATAAATAGGTTCATAAGTAGGAGTAAAAAAGTTGACAAGTTTGTGCACTTAATGCTTAGAAATTCAAAAACTCTTTTACTCCTCCAAATACAGCTAAGTCCCTGAGGTTAGCTCAGTTGGTTAGCATAGTTGTACTTAAGCTTAGCTTAAGTTTAGAGAGGAGATTATCATACTTGTCATTTCAATCCCAAGTGTTATTCCACAAACACTTGGGTATAGATTCTTTGATTTACTTCTAATAAGAATTTAAACGTTGAAAAACTTTGTGTCTTTACTTTTGATGTTTTTACTTATTAACAAGTATTTCATTAAATTACTTAACCAAGGAACACGATTAGGTCAACTTTGTGGTTAAACTAATCGTGTAAAGGGAACAACAGTTCCAGCTTCCTTCATTTTCTTTCCAAAAGATATGGTCGTAGAGAAGGAACTAGAAGGTTACCCTTTGAAGCTAGAAGCTTAGCAAGTCTCAGAAATGGATTGACATGGCCTTGTGCTAGAACCGTCACTAGATACACATGTGGAAGACCTGATTTACAAGACATTTCAAAATTTATGTGTCAGTGTGAGTGTTAAATATATAATGGATGTATCTAAGCTATGTGTATAAGAGTATGGAACTATGGATGAATATTGATGGTGCTTAAATACAGTAGCAAGGGTTAAGTTGATGTTTATTGATGCGCGTGGGATTGCTTACGCACTTTGTTTTACCTCTCAAGGGATCTCAAGAGGCTTACAATCCCCACCAGGCAGTGTACCTGACCGATGTAGTATAGTGTAGTGGCAAGTACCGGGGGATTGATCGTTCTCTCACAGGGAATAGTGTTCGTTAGGNTCTCTCCATTCAGTGAGGCGGAACTCAGTGAATGATACCTGAGCCAAAGAAGGAGGTAATAAGTTCAGTGAGTGATGACAATAACCCATTGAACCCTAAGTCTCCTCAACGACAATTAAGACTGAAGACTCAAATATTGAAGGCCTAGAGACTGAAGGGAGGTGGGACAAAGCGGGAAAAGTTTGAAAGGATAAGGAGAAGTCTTTATCAGGCAAAGGTCAAACTTTCCCTGAAAGGCTAATACTCAGAACTGTGTCATCACTGTTCTTTAGAAAGTAGTATTGTCCTATACCCAATATAGTAATTGTAACAGAGACAAAGTACGTAAGTATTTTGTGCAAACTAGCTTAGGTCATCTTTGTCTTTGTCAATAACGGTTGTAAAACACTTGTGTATAAATAGGTTCATTAGTAGGAGTAAAAAGTTGACAAGTTTGTGCACTTAATGCTTAGAAATTCAAAAATTCTTTTACTCCTCCAAATACAACTAAGTCCCTGAGGTTAGCTCAGTTGGTTAGCATAGTTGTACTTATGCTTAGCTTAAGTTTAGAGAGGAGATTATCATACTTGTCATTTCAATCCCAAGTGTTATTCCGCAAACACTTGGGTATAGATTCTTTGATTTACTTCTAATAAGAATTTAAACGTTGAAAAACTTTGTGTCTTTAATTTTTATGTTTTTACTTATTAACAAGTATTTCATTAAATTACTTAACCATGGAACACGATTAGGTCAACTTTGTGGTTAAACTAATCGTGTAAAGGGAACAACAGTTCCAGCTTCCTTCATTTTCTTTCCAAAAGATATGGTCGTAGAGAAGGAACTAGAAGGTTACCCTTTGAAGCTAGAAGCTTAGCAAGTCTCATAAATGGATTGACATGGCCTTGTGCTAGAACCGTCACTAGATACACATGTGGAAGACCTGATTTACAAGATATTTCAAAATTTATGTGTCAGTGTGAGTGTTAAATATATAATGGATGTATCTAAGCTATGTGTATAAGAGTATGGAACTATGGATGAATATTGATGGTGCTTAAATACAGTAGCAAGGGTTAAGTTGATGTTTATATACCGGGAAATGTGGATGTATACATCTGGATCTACTTACTCTAATTTCAAATAACGAAAGAGATATTTTCAAGTAGTATAAAGCGTTTTGTAAAAGAGGTTTTGGAATTGAAACACTTTAAAGTTTTGAAACATAACGTTTTGAAGTTTGAAAGATTGAAAGTTGAATCAGCGAACCTACTTCTACTTCTTAGATGGAATTCATTCAATAAGATCAGGACTAGTCTTTCACTTCACAGATCATATAGAGATCTACTTTTTATCCCATGGCCAGCTCAAGAAAGAGGCAGGCTAGAAGGCATACGTTCTGAGACCCTTACCTTTTGAAAGTTTCAAGAAAAATTATTAGGGGAAAAAGTGTGAAATGTCTTTAAAGTTTTGAATGTTTAGAAATAATTTATTGGTTTCGAAAAAAATTATTAGGTGAAACTTTTTAAAAGTTTCGAAAAACATTTTTTAGGTGTAACTTTTGGAAAGTTCTTCTGGAAAAAAATGAAAGTTTTAAAACTTTGAAACTCTTTAACTTTTTTAAAACAATACTTTGGCTGAAGTGATAAACAAGAGTTGATATAGCTAGCTTTATTGCTTGACTTACTTGCATAAAGTTGTGTAATTTAAAATTAGCTTAAGATAAAGTAACAAGATATCATACTAATAAAAACAGCTATAGATGTACCATCACATTAGACAACAGTAATTGGACATGATATGACAAATAATGACTTATCATGTATGCTTTCTGATTTACTAGACGAGTACTTACGCATAACAAGATTTATAGTGACAGATAGTTGTATTGATATTTTGGTTACACAAAACGTTACACAAAAGACTTAACCAAAATATCATTATAATTATATGCCGCAATAAATTCTGGTTGATATGCACTAGTATAGTGAAATTAAATGGCAAAACCATCCGGCTAGTATCTTCTGGTGCTTGCTGAGTCAAGGGATAGGAGTTTAAATACATACTAATCACAAATGGAATAAATCGAATAAAACACCTTTAACAGACTTGCTCATATATTAAGGTTGTTGAAGTACTGACTTCAAAGCCATGTCAAGTTGTAAACATCTTCAAACAAAATGGAATTTAAGGGTTGAAAAATGATTGAACCGATTTCTTATGATGCCTTTTAGTCTTTGAAACTCTATAACATTCTTTACTAGTACTTGTTAGGTTACTGAAAATAATCTAGATCTTAGAAACACAGCAGGGTCTCAACGAATGCTTCAAGACTAAGTGCAAAAAGTGAACCATGTAACCTCACGACTAGGGGTGTAAACGAGTCGAGCTTTTTGTCAAGTAACTCGAGCTCGTTCGAGTCGAGCTTTATCGAGCCTCAAGCCCAGAAAATAAGCTCGAGAAGTTTAACGAGCCGAGCTCGAGTTTTTACAGGCTCAGCTCGAGTTAGTATCGATCTTTTCTACCTTTCATGTGATACATATATTTTTTTATGTATAACATGTATATTTTTAAGGGCTTATATGTAAATACACGTAGTGTATATACTTCACTATAAATGTATCGAGATTTATGAGCCGAGCTCGAGCCGAATTCAAAACTTATTTTATGTTTCAATTATTGGTTTTCAGAACGCATCATTACAATAGTTTTGACCGTTTCGAGCCGAGCTCGAAGCTAATTCAAACTTTCTCGAGCTGAGCTCGAGCTTCCTTCATGAAGGCTCGCTGAGCTCGAGCCGAACATAATATTGTTGAGTTGAGCTCTGTCAAAGTTCGACTCAATTCAACTCGTTTACTCCCCTACCTCATGCTGAAAACTTAACATAATTCTACATCAGTAAAATCAGTATAACAGATCACTTTTAATCATATGAAACCGAATAACTTGACAAACACCCAAATAGCATAACACTCAAAAATATCTTATGCTCAATTTATAGTATGCAAGCATTGGCTCTACATAAAAAGCTAATGACCACAAAAATCAAACATGTCTGAAATTTAATTTTCCAAACTTCAGTTAGTTTGTATCAGTTAACTACACAGACAACCACTTGCATACAATATTATAGCAAACAGTTTAACACAGAAACAATCCGAAAACAAAGTTACAGCAATGGCTATAGCAGAAAAGAAAATCTCACCAAAGTTGTTTAATTTTGTGTGAAGAAAGTCCTATACAAATGCAGCTCTATATTACAATTACCAAGTTACTTATCACTGGAAAACATCTTTAGGCCATGATTCAGCAGGTTATAATTAAAATTTATGCCCAAACGATGGAATGCAACTGCAAGCATAGCTCTAAGTAAGTAGATGACAGACAAAAATAAATAAATAAATAAATAAGACATTTACTCGAACAGTATCTGATATTAAAATATCCAAACTTCAGAGTTAGCTTGTCTCGGTTACCTACAGCTACAGGAGCCTCAGTCACATACGAGTTACAAATGACTTGAACACAAATGTTGTTGTTCCCTTCTAAATTGTTCAATATGGTCATTGTACTTCTTTTTTTGGGTTTGATTAGGTTATTGTACGTTTGAAACCGGCTATTGACTCGCTATCATTTGCTTAACTGGTTAAAACATGCTGGCGCAGCAATGATCTCCTATCTGGCTAGAAATTTCGGAACCCGCTCTTGTTTTTCATCTCAGTTACCCACCCCACCCATACACACAAAAAGAAAAGAAAATCTCATGGTTGATCTGAATAGCAATCCGAAATCAGAGAGCAATGTGATTCTCCTATCTGCTAGAAATTTCGGAACCCGCTCTTTGTTTTCATCTCAGTACCCACCCCACCCATACACACAAAAAAAAAAGAAATCTCATGGTTGATCTGAATAGCAATCCGAAATCAGATCTTAAATCCGTAATCACATCTTAAATCGAAACCAAAAGAACTCATTTTTTTCTATTGACATGGAATAGAGGTTTGGCATATTCTTACTTGCCTTAGAAGAGGGTTCAGTGTTGCTGATCTTGGGTTTGTATCCAAGAGAGATAAAGTCTCAAAGAAGGAAATTTAACATACATGAGGCGACATAATAAGGTAGAGTTAACTTAATTAAGGTTGCCATTTAAGTTGATGAGGATGGAGAAAAAAAAAAAAAAAAAAAAAAAAATCAAGAAAACCTGTTGTGAACAGGTAGCAGGTCAGGGGAGTGGCTTGAATATCACTTTTTTGAACTTTTAGTTACCATTAACACTTGATTAATCCTAAATGCAATTTCACTTGTTTAAGTACTACTTAGCAAAAACAATCAAAATCTTAGAAACGCAGTGTGCCAGTTTCAAGCAAGTCCCAAGTGATAATATTCTTATGCCAAATNTGATAATACATCTTATGCCCAAATAATAGTATGCAAGCATAGCTCTACAAAAGCAGATAATGACCATACAACTTATACCTGCCTGATTGAATAATCCAGACTCAAGTTAACTAGTCTCATTTAAGTACAGAAACTACAGGTTTCAGACAATATTTATTATCAAGAGGTTAAACATATTAACGGTCTTAAAAAACAGTAACAACAACGGTAGTACTAGACATGACTGACCACACCAAATTTGTCTAGCTTAATCTTGAAGAAAGTCTTAAACAAACATAGCTCTATATTTGCCTCAGCGAAGCAATCATAACAAATTCCTTTTATTCAAATATAACAGCATAACTTAACAAATATCTGAGACGTGTACCACTGAAAAACAAGTTCTGATTTCTCAAAGTTGATAGCATTATAGCTTTATAATTTCCCAATAGTTTGCTGGTGGGTGAACCCTCATTCAACAACGGTGTACAAGGTTGAATTAATCTAAAAGCCACAGAATTCATTTGTTATGGAATAGTTAAAAGAATCATAGTCTTGAAAGTCCAAGCAGGTCTCAAAGGTTGCATCAAGACTACGTACACAAAAATGAGCCATAGGTCCCCATACCTAAAACTAAACATACTATTCCATCACCAGAACTGACTCAACATGTTACTTCTATTAGCACATAACTGGGAAACATCTTCTAGGCCACGACTCATTTGTTTATGGTAATTGGTCCAAAAAAAACTAGGAACTCAGGGTACCAGCTCGCCTAAGGGGTATCTCATGAATAAGTGCAAAAGATTTGAACCATGTAACCTCATGCAAATAACTGAAATAAGTAAACATACTTCTACATCAGCAAGGGTGATTTGAACAAAGTACTTCAATTCATAAAACCGAATAATTAACAAAGACACATGTTGCATATCACTGGAAAACATCTTCTAAGCCATAGATTAACTAGCTATAACAACTGTTATGCCCAAATGATAGTATGCAAGCATTACTCTACATAAGCAGCTGACAACCATAAATACAAAACCTCTCACTGAATTATTTACAATAGCTACCGATTATATACAAGATTACACCCTGCTTACTAGCAAAAGGTTAAACAAAGTCACGATCCTAAAATAATACAAGAATAATGTCACCAAAGTTTTTACATTTCACCTTCAGGAAAGTCTTAAATTAACATAACTCTATATAACCTAACCAAAGCGATTTGAGCAGTTTGCTATTATCAATATAAAAACGAATAGCTTGACAACCACCCAAACTGCTTGTCACTGAAAAACATCTTCTAAGCCAAATGATAGTATAACTTTAAGACCACATCTCTAAACACATAGAACCTGTCTGGCATTGAATCTTCCGAACCTTATCACTAGATTCAATGCTGCAACATTCTACCCACTGTATATTGATGCATACAAAGTGAAAGACAGGAGTTTGCTATTTACTAGTCATGAAGCAAATCCATTAAAGGAAACACATTCAATAGGCTCACTCATTTATTCCCTTTTTATGGTTGTTCAAGTTAAATATCAATGGAAGACATCTTCTAGGCCATAATTCAATAACTTTTAAAAATAATAATGCTCGAACGATAGTATGCAACTGCAAGTTTAAAAAAGCAGATAACGGACATACAAACCAAACCTCCAATCCAAATAGTAGAAACTATCTGACATTGAATTTTCCAAACATGAGTTAGCTTAGTCTCAATGAACTACACGAACTACCGCTTACATACAAGATTGCATACTACTTATCATCAAAACGTAAACATAGCAACAATCCTACCACAAAGCTAACAAACGATAGTACTAAAAGAAAACAATAACCTCAGCAACGTCATCCAACTCGACAATCTCATCTTGAAGAAAGCCTCTGGTAAAGATCATCAGCCAATACCTGCCTCAAACTCTCACCAAAGTAATAATAACTCTTCTCCGCCTCCAACACCCTCGGCACAGGTCCACTCTCCTCCGGCTCCTTCCACATCTCCGGTTCCGGCTCACGCGCAACCTGACAAAAATTATGCAAAACACAACACGCAACAATCGTCTGCGGTGCATGATTCAACCCCACATTCATATCCTGCAAAATTCTCCACCGTCCTTTCAACAACCCAATCGCATCCTCAACAACTCTCCTCCCTTTCATCAGCCCCTCGTCAAAACTATTCTGCGCAGGATTCCCCGTCCTATTCCACGAAAACGGCGTCAACAAAAACGACAGCAACGGATAACACCAATCCCCAACTATATACGGCCTAACCGGATGCCCTTTCACATTCACAACTTTCTCCCAAACAATATCACCCGACAACAACCTATTATACAACAAACTATCCCTAAAATGCGTCGCATCATCAAACGCACCGGGCGCCTTCACACACACATCCCAAAACACCTTACTATGATCCGCCACAACTTGCAACTGAACCGACTTATATCCAAACCTATTAACATAAATATTCGGGTTCGCTAAATCCTCAGGCAAACTACTTAACTTAACATGAGTATTATCAATAGCACCACATATATTCGGCAAAGCAGTCATTTCAGCAAAGGCAGTAGTATTATCCTGCAACCTTTTCCTACCATTAGGTATCTTAATAAACTCGGGATACAATTTAGTACTCAACAACCTAGTAACCATATTCGTAATCTTAGACACCAAATAAGGTTCAAGTGAGTACCTCTTAGCTACCTTTTTCGCCGTTAAACCCCCAGACAACCTCATCAAGACCATCGCAACCGCGTAATCAGTAGGCAACGACAAGTTTGACAAAGCGATATACGGCTTAAGCTTGTCAACAATCCTGGTAAAAACAGGGTAGGAAAGCCCATAAAGCGATCGCCATTGGGCGTCGCGTAAAGACGGGTCCATACGCCACACACGCTCGTCCGAAAGGGCGCGAAAGGCGTTAATTGAGAAATGGTTAGGGGAAGTGGGCGATGAGGGTTTGGTACGTTTTTTGGTGGTGGTGCTTTTGGTTGAGATGTAGGATAAGACGGAGGCGATGGTGAAGAAGAGTAGAGGGGCTGCTGACGTGGAGGTTAAGAGGGAGGAAGGGGTGGTGGATGGGGTGGTGGGGTCGGAGATTAAGGTGGTTGTGGGGTCCAGTTGGTTTTGGAGGTGGAGGAGGTTTGAGAGCATTGTTAGGAACTGTTGATCCATTTTTTTTTAAAGGTTTTGAGCCCTAATTTTTGGGGGAGGGTTTGCAGAGATGGATGTTGAAGATGGTGATGGGTGTTTTTGTGGAAGTATGTTGAGGCCCCCTTGTGATTTTATGAGTTTTCATTTATGACTTTACATTTGTTTTTTCTATTTTTTTTTCTTTTTTTCTTTTTTCTAAAAACATAAATAAATAATAAAAAATAAAAGGGCAAATGATTAAAAAAATAGTAGAACTTGACACTTTTTGTTATTGTGTGTATTTTGTGACCATTTTACCCTTAATTTTTTCAAATTTCGAAGGGTAAAATGATCATTTTATATGGCAGAATAGTCACAAAATACACACAATGATCAAAATTTAAAAGTTCAGTAAATACAATAAGAAAAGAAATAGTTGGCTACACACAATCACAAAGAGTGTCAAGTTCGATGCATTTTTTTGTCATTTGCCTAAATAAAAAATCATCCGTCTATTCAGTGTTTGAGGATGCACATAAACCTAATAGATGTATCCTACGTACAGGGGTGTCATAAAACCCGACACGAACCCGACCCGAACCCGACCGGGTTCGGGTCAATTCGGGTCGGGTCAACTCGGGTCAAAAATCATATTTGGGTCAATCGGGTCAACCCGAATTGACCCGAGTTCTAAACAAGGTCGGGTTCGGGTATGTTTTTTTAGCCTTGACCCGACCCGAACCCGAGTTGACCCGACTAACTAACACTTTACAATGTAAAAATACTCGGGTTGACCCCAAACCCGAGTTGACCCGACCCTATTAACCCGACCCGAGTTGACCCGAACCCGAATTCACCCGACCCGAGTTGACCCGAGTTCTAAATAGGGTCGGGTTCGGGTATGTTTTTTAGAGGCTTGACCCGACTTGACCCGACCCGAGTTGACCCGAACCCGACCGGGTCAACCCGAATGACAGCCCTACCTGCGTAGTGTAAAAGTTTGTTGAATGTATTGATTTTTTGAAAATAAATCTGGTCTCAAAAGTTTTGTATTACAAATTTTCTTTATCTTACGAAATGCATCTAATAACCTCTTATCTTGAGTTCGCCACTCATTGCATCTTTATGTATTTTGACTCAAAACTAAAGCAAAACGTAACTAAATGATATAAATTTTCTAAATGGTAACGACATAAAAAGTCAATCCTATAATATCCAGCCGCAAGTCCGCAACTCATGAGTCATTAATCCACATAAGTAACATTAACCTATAATAAATTTACCGTGGGAAACGACACCGTTTTAAGGGGCTCTAATACGACGCAGTTTTGGGGGGTTTTTTTATGCGGATAATTGTAAACACACTAAGTTTTACAATTCTTTTAGGCAGAGTACCTAACCGTTGTAGTGTAGTTTAGTATAGGCAAGACACGGGGGATTAATCATTCTCTAGGGGAATAGTAAGGTAGGCTCGAAGTGTATGCTGAATTAAGTCAACGGATTAAGGGAAGATTATTTTTAGTCTTTTATATTTATTAGAAAACAAGTGAAATATCGGGTTTTGAAGAGTTTGGTTATTAACTACTAATTAAACAAAAACTAATGCAAGGAAAGGTAAATTTGGTGGAAAATTGTATAGGTAAACAAATATGCTCACTTAATCATGCATTACTCCCTAGTTGAATTCTATAACTTATTGCTCTCTCACCCTCATTAGTGTAATGTGTAAGTATTCCCCTAATTCAGCAGCGAGTTGATCAAGTCCGCTATCTACGTGACAACCTAGGCGGGTGTTACCTGCAGACACGCTCCTTCCTAATAGTAAATCCACGTGCAATAAATACTTAATAAGAAATCCACCCGGTCGACTATAATCAAGGGTATCCTCTAATCTAATTACGATTCATTAGACGTCTAACTTGGGTACGGAATATTGCTAGTTTTCTAATGCCTAACGCATACACCACTAACAAGAAACAATAATATCAAAGATCACAACTAGGTTTTATGCAATCATAAGCAAACACAATATAATTTAACCTAGCATGTTAAATTGAAGAAAAGAAAGACAAATAATCACACAACACATAGACATATTGTAATGATTAATAAATGAATAATTTATCTTCAATAAAACATGGAGTTATGAGTGGCAAAAATGCCTACAAAGCTGGTGAAATTTATCTAGGGTTTGTCCTCCACAAGTTGCATACAAATTCTACACTTTTTAATGAAAACAATGCGAAAATATATATAGATTTATATTTGTGACGGTGTCAGGTGTTAAGTGTGATGTCGTCAGCTCGCCATCTCTTAGGGTTTCGACATTGCACCAACTTAGTTGTGACGGCGTCAGGTTGGGGTTGTGATGCCGCCAGCCTTCAATTCTTCGGTCATGACACCGTCAGCTTAAGGTCGTCTCCGTAGTTTGAATGGTCAGCACCCCTAGGTGACGGCATCACCAATTTGGCTGCAACGCCGTCACGAGGCCTTCTCGAGACGATTTTCCCCGATGTTGTCGTTTTCTTTTTTTACCTCCCAAGTACCTAAAACTCAAATCGAAACGATTTAGGGCAATAAATGATCAGTTATATACGAATTTAGATGCTAAATGACCCCTTAAAAGCGTATGAAATTACACTTCATCACTTTTGTACTCTTTGCTTGGCTCTAAATGACGTTGTTTCATCTTAGTAAGTCGATCTTACAATTATTGACTTGTAAATTACATTGATGAGTAAAGATAAGTGTACGACATACCTCTTTTGCAGTTTGACACATAAAAACCCTTTCGAATTCTTTCCATAGTAAGGCGTTGTAGATCGTCATCTTGGCTTCATTCTTTTTGCCAAGCTTTTTCTTCTCATCATCCTACAAAGTAACCATTTTGGATAACTTCCCACAAGTTAATATCCTTAGACTTAACATAAGTCTCGAACCGGGTTTTCCAAAAACAAAAACCCTCAGGTTCTAGCAAAGATGGTCTTTGCATACAACACCCCTCAACATAGTTCTATCAAGCCATTGATCGATATTCAACTTTTCCAAAAACTATCGTAGGATTTTAGAATTTTTGAAAAAGAAGTTTTAGCTTTAAAACGCCTATTCGGGGAGGTTTTAACGCTCAAAAGTTGAGTATCCCGCTCTGATACAAATTGTAGAACCGTAGAGGGGTGAATACAGTCTTTTTGACTAACTTGAAGTTTAAAAACTTCTAGTATCAAAGATCAACTAGTGGTTATACAAAAATAACAATCACAACTACATAATATAAAGCGAGTAAAGAGACACCACAATATATACTGGTTCGGGATGGGGGGTTTATACCATCTGTATGCCCAGTTGTAAATCCACGACTCCGACACTATTACTAAGTATAATCCTTATGGTGGATTACAAACTGTTAGAACTTCACTCCACCGACATGCACAAAGATCGAAACTAAGAAGAGCTATCGCTAACGGTATTCCACCCTCAGAAGCCACCCAAAAGAATCTTGTGATCCAACTTAACTACTAAGACCACAAAGCCTTCCCCACCAAAAGTATCAAACCCCAACTAGATCTTCCCCGATCTAGGCTTGATCACCAAAATACAAGAATTTACAACCTTACAACTAAATCAAATGAATGATAGTTGTTTACTCAAATAAGCCCTAACCTAACCTAAGCTAACCAAAATTGTGCGGAAACGAGAAGTAAGATCATCCCAAGTTGAGATGGATCTTGCGGATAAACCCTCAAGCCAATTGCTAGTGTTGATCCCAGTTAAGCACTTGATCGAGTTCCTTAGCCTGCAAGATTTAGTAATCTTAGATAAAACTAAAACTACTAAGTATAGAAACTGTCTTGAATTGTATCAAACACAATGCGGAATCTTGTATTTGATCTTAAGAAAAACTTGAATAAATGTAACAGTAAACAAAGAACATTAATGTTTCACACTAAACACTTCAATATATTAATACGAATACTCAAAAGTATTAGGGTTTACAACCTTGAAGTGAATCGACTTTTCTAATGATATCTATCTATCTCTATGCCCTAGGACCTCCTTTTATAGTTTAAGGAGTCCTAGTCGGCTTACAATGACTTTCTACACAAGATAAATATCTTTTCTATATTTATCTATTACATAATGATTGGCTCTGAACAGTCAACTAAAAATGACCAAGGATTTGGTCAACTTAAGTCAAGCAATCCAGGGCACAATGCTAACCAAGAGGAGTATAGAATATCCCCGGGTCGTTATGTCCCGACGAGGTGTGAATGGTATTTAAAACGGATTTGTGATCGGGTGATTATGAACAGGAAAAAGGTTTTGATTGTTTTTACACTAAGGAATAAAAGGGAATAGCTTAAATAAGCTATAAGAACTAGAACGTGAAAGGAAATTAGCTAGAAACGTTTACAAACCTAAAAACGCGAAAGTTAAATCAAAATTACGTTAATGTACAAAATAAAACGCGAGTTTTGAGAATTAAAAATCCTACAGAAGTGAAAATTATATCTTTACAAACCTAATGACAAAATAAAATTATTGGAAAAAGAAAAATATTTATTTGACTATTATATTAATTATTATTAATTAAATACTAAATAAACTAGATTTAATTATTACAAATACTAAACTATTTTTAATAATTACAAAACTTTTTATAAAAATACTTTATAGTATTAGAAGCTAGGGAAAAATAAGAAAATGGTGGAAAGCTTATTAATAAGCTGGAAAATTAAGCTAATAAGCTAATAAGCTCAAAATGACAAAGACTAGTATAAAAATAAAAATGGAAACTTAAAACACTAAGGAATGCTTGGCCCAGTTGGTGCTCGTAGTCTGTTTGGTTTTGGCTAAACTAGCCAAGAGGTCACAGGTTCGACCCCTACTAACACCACTTTTTGCAAAACATTTTATTTTTGATATTTTCTTATGCAGAATTAATTTAACAACAAAAATAAGAAACTTTTTTAAAAACAAACTTTATAAAACACAAAAATAAGCTGTGTGGCAATCTGTGAGCAATATTGGATTTGCTTTATTTGGCTTTGTAGCTTATTCCTTTGTGTTTCTCAGTTGTTTTAGCTTATCTTCACTCATTTCCATTGTTGTTTGTTTAATTTTCACTAGAATCAGTTGTTTAGCTTATTTGAGAAACCTTTGTAACCAAAAACTTCATTTTGAGCTTTTACAAGCTCACTGTTGAGGAAAGCTGCCACACAGCCTTATTTTGTTTTATAAAGTTTTTTTAAAAAAGTTTCTTATTTTGTTGTTAAAATAATTCGCATAAGAAAATATCAAAAATAAAATGTTTTTGCAAAAAGTGGTGTTAGTAGGGGTCGAACCTGTGACCTCTTGGCTAGTTTAGCCAAAACCAACAGACTACGGAGCACCAACTGGGCCAAGCATGTCCTTAGTGTTTAAGTTTCCATTTTATTTTTATACTGTCTTTGTCATATTTTGAGCTTATTAGCTTATTAGCTTAATTTTCCAGCTTATTAATTACTTTCCACATTTTTCTTATTTTTCCCAGCTTCTAAAACTATAAGTATTTTATAAAAGTTTTGTATTATTAAAATAGTTTAGTATT
>LBNU01020997.1:184019-196255 GCA_014162995.1 Artemisia annua | reverse complement strand
TGGCATATTTCCACCCTAAGGGTGTGTATCGCTATTTTCACCCGCACTTAATCCTGAGTGTAGGGAAAACCTCCCCTATTTCTGTTAAATAAGGGTAGAGTTAGGCTCATGACTCGAACAAAAACAAGCGCTTCTTGGGAGGCAACCCATGTTTTTAATTATTTGATGTTTTTATTTTATTTGTTGGATTGTGTCATATATGCTTAATCATAATTGTTAAATTTTCATGTTTCGAATAATTAGTGAAAATGCTTTATTTTGTTTTTAACCTTGTCTTAATTACATATAAAGGTATTTTGCAAAAGATAAGTGTAAGGGAATCCAAATTTGTTTTAAAAGAACGAATTGAACATGAACAATAACAATAAGATATAGACATGCATATTAGTATTTGTTTGAGTCAAATGCTTGTATCGAGTCATGATGAATGTTTTGCAGGATTCCAGGAATTAAAACATATGTTTTTCTAGAAATTTTCCGGAAACAAAGTATAAAGAATTCTGTCAGATCAGTTCTGACGACGTCAGGGGTCATAACCTGACGGCGTCAGACGTATTTTATGCAAAATTTTGTAGATTTTGTTTTTCTGCTGGAATTGTAATGTTTCGTAAAATCTATAATTTATAAACTCCAGGAATCTGCAAATATTCATTCCACAAGCATTATATCTTTACTTGCTTTCTAGGATTTACTTTTATGTAGAGTTTACCGCCGATTTTATGCGAGGTTTTCGTGTTTGTTTTCTTAGTTATTTAACAGGTTATATTGGACAAGAAGATGTACATGCAACACATCAAGCTTTTGGCGCTGCTTTAATCTAGAGTTTTCACATTTTCTTGGAGGATGATTTAACCATGTTACTACATCATCAATAACGAGCGAATCAGGGGAGTATTTGTTTCATTCATTTTTCATTTATCTTTACTTTATTACTTTTCAAGAACATTGGGGAAAATGTTCAACTTAAATGTAAGGGGGTAAATGAGGATACCTTAGAAACTACCATTGCACTTGATTTTTGTTTGTTTAATTGTAGATGTGTAATAAAACTAAGAGGAATACTTGTTAGGGTAATTTTAGCACCAAATTTAAATTTTTTTACAATATTTAGGAGTGAAACCTTAGTCTTAATAAGCATCTCATGGATAGGAGTTATATGACTAGCACAAAAACCGTACCACTCAAAAATTTTCATCCCAAATATGTGAGGTTCGCCCATAGATTTGTTAGAAAAAAGCATTCATTATTAGTGATTATGAGTGTACCGGTAGTATTTAGATTCTAGAACTTGCGTTAGCAATGCATCCCGAGACCACAAGTGAGACTACATTCGTGTAGTTAGGATTTACTACATGATAAGAGGCATTAGGATAACCCATGTTTTACGCCTGTAATATAATTACATTGACTTCATTGGTCAAGTAATTCACCCACACCTTTGCGATGTACTCATTTTTAGTACACGATACCCTTAGTACACCCCTCAAAGGCTATCTTTTTCGTTTCTAACTTTAAGCATTTTACTTAAAGGAAAAATTTGTTTACAATCCACCCCAAATGTACACCCAAATCGCCTTAGCCTACCTTGTATGCACTCATCTTTAGTGCATTATTGTTACTTGTTTAAACCCTTTGTTAATTGTCTAATTGGTTACATGGTTGCTAAGTCGAGTCATATCTTGTACATATTGTTTTGGGAGGATTGGCACTTATGGGTAAAGTACTAGTGTGATGGAGTAATGGGGAAGAACATCATTTATTACCCCCATAGATGCGTTAGTGTTTTAAAGTACTCCAAATGTTTTGATTATCTTAATTCTAGTCTTTATTTTGATTTATGTAAAAGTTCAAGTGTAAGGGGAGAACCGAGCCCCCTTGATGTATTATTTTGGATGGTAGGGCAAGAATGTATGCAAAAAAAAATGGAAAAAAAAGACCAGCGAAAAAACATACGGACTACCATCCCATTCCTTTTATTTATTTATGTTTCTTTTATTTCGTAGTTAACTCAAGTTGAGTCGAGTCTTGGCTTAGCAACGCCACACTGTACATGTAATTGACCAAGACAAATGACTTGCCACCAGTTAAATATCCCTTATCTAACAAACCGTGTTTTTCATCATATCCCTACACCTAACATTATAACCCTTGAAAAGCCCTCTTTGATAGTTTTCCTAGGTGCTTACGTCAAGTGGTGGAGGTTTTTTATCCTTTCCCAAGCCTATGGTAATTTATTTGCTATGACAGGTAGTGAGAGATATTTTTCCATTTCCATTTGTGATATATAGACTTATAACACCCGAGAGATGAGAGTATCCAAACACTTAATGTGAGGTGCTAGTGTATAATTTCCGTGCTTATTTTGATTAAAGTAGAACGATCACTTGTTGTAATTACTTTTATATTAATGTTAAATGACCCCTAGCTTGTATTTTGATTGGTATAAAAGCTCATTTGCTTGAGGACAAACAAATCTCAAGTGTAAGGGTATTTGATAAGGAAATATTTGTTACGCTTTTAGGGGGTCATTTAAGCCCTAAATCGTGATATTATGATCAAATATTGCCTCAAATCGTTTCTTTTGTCATTTTAGGTACTTTGGACAAGAATTCTGGAAAATGGAGCATTTTAGACGTTTTTGGAGTGAAAAGTGAAGAAAACGACAAAGTCAAGAAACCATGTTGAAATTTGTACCTGACGGCGTCAGACACCACAAGGCGACGCCGTCACTCGAAGACACAAGAGATGGATTTTTACTTATACATGACGCTCAAGTGAAGAATTGGTGAGTTAACACCAGACGGCATCAGGTGTTAGAAGCTGTAGGCCGTCACGTGTAAAGCCAAAGAGAGACGGCCCAGAAGTATCTATAAGGTGACGGCGTCAAAAGTGTTTGGAGGCCATCCAAAATCCCTAAACACGGCGTTCTGACGGCGTCAGGACTTATAACCTGACACCGTCAGCTTGTATTCTCTATATATAGTTTTGGATTTTTCATTCAGGGTGTGGAACTTTTATGCAACATACCCTAGCCGAATTTTACAGCTTTTATAAGGGTTTCAAACCCTTCTTTCACCCATGTTTAATTAAAGATAAGTTTACTTTTTAATCATTCAATATGTCTATGTGTTGTTTGATTATCTTTTATTCTTGTCTTTCTTTTAACATGCTAGCTTAGGTTTTTTAGTGTTTGCTGAGATCTAATGAAACCTAGCTATTAATTATTGATTGTTGGTTTGTTTGATTGTATTGGGTGATTGATTTCGCGTTTGGCTTAAGAAAACTGACCAACTTCCTATATGGTAATATGCTTGAACGTCTTAAGAAACGTTTCTTGGTTTTGTACACCGGAGTTATTGGTTGTTTTTAATGCATAAATGACTATTGGGGAGGCCATGATAAGATACTGGGTGTCGTCATAGGAAGAGATAGAAGCTTATAGAGTTGGGGAAATTTGTACACACCCCCACGATTGGTATTAAGGAAAACAACCCTTCATCCAAACAATTATAACAAACCAATTAATTCATAAGAGATAGCTAGAGAGTAAGAAAATCTAAGTAAACACATTTTCTCATCATAAGAAGTTCACCAATTTACTTTTCTTGTTTATTTTATTTTATTTGCATTAGTAGTTATTTGGGTTAGCTGACTAGCAACTAATTCCGCCCACTCTTCCAATACCCGAGATTTTTACTTTGCTTTCATAAAATATAAAAATACAAAAAAGAATCATCCCTCAGTTATTTAATTGTGGATTTGAAAAAAAAAAAAAAAAAAAAAAAAAAAAAAAAAAAAAAAAAAGGAAATAAATAAAAAAAGAAAGAAAAGAAAAAATGTGTTCTTCATTAAACAAACTGTAATGAACATCAGACTGTGGACCATTTGGACCACATGTTAACAAAACTCTTATTATCTTTAACTACAGGTATTTGTGCGTTGCGGTGACGGATACCTTCGATAATCAAAAAGTTTTGCCGAAACAATATCTTTAATTACATGTTTTTTGTGAGTAATTAACTATTGCGCATGATGGAGGAATTTGGAAACTAACTATTTCTATCGAGCACTGTTTCATTTAAAATGTCAAGTACGAATGATCAGCGATGCAATGACGATTACAAAAACCGGTAGTTAGGGTAGTTTACAAGGTTATGATGTTAGTAGTGAAAATACTGCTAATCCAGTCCCAATTTGGGGTAATATTCGTCAAAATATTAGGATAACATGTTGATGATTGTATATATATTACGACTATATACATTAAGTTCCCCAAGGCTTGAACAAGCCATTATTAGATAATGTCCCATAATCATGGACACGGCCCCAGAAGGGCCTCTCTACAACCTCTATAGCCCCACCAACATTTCACCCCTTGGACTGATTGCAGAACATGTTATATGCTAGCGTTATTTGCGTCTCATTCTAGAAAAAATACTTCATAGGAGTATAGATCCTTACTGGTGCAAATAACTCACACTATCTTCAACTTAGCAGCCAACTACACTCGTGATGTGGCTTTCTGCTCCTTCGTCATCTAATGTCTAATGCGGTGGAGTTAAAAAAAATTCCATCAATCTCAGTCATCCTTGACTAATATTATAAATTGAAATACCGCTGCTTCCTGTACTTATCACACCATACTCCTATACGAATTAGTACTAAAAGACCCGGATTGCGTCAACCATCACAAATGCGCAAACCCCCCAGCTTTTCTCTTAATCACATCTTCACAATCGAGAGCCCGCGAGATATAATAAAAAACGATAAAATTTAAAGAGGTATCTCTCTTGTCCGCGATAGATGTTTAACCAATCGTTTTGACCTATAAGGTAATTAATCCTAACCCTATATCATGGGGTACCTCCGTTCACCGCAACGCACACTTACCGTTCAACACAAGTAAACCCCGAGCCAATCCTACCTGCCCACTCACGTTTGGTAAAAATGTATTAAATAAAAACGCGTGTTTTGTTTCATACATATGATAACACATTGTGTGTGGCCAAACATGGCAGCCCCCATCCAAAGGGCGAAACACTTTGTCAACAACAAATAGCTTCTTTCTCATCATTCCCACGTCTGTGTTGTTTATATTGAAAAATGAACTCGCAATACCAATTCCTTTTTTCTTTTCTTGCGGTTTCTCATAAATTCTCATTCTATTTGTTGTGTTTTATATGTATTATGTCGTTCCTTTTTATTCCATATTTGTAATATATATATTTGTTTTTTTATTTCTATTTTAATTTATTTTTTTCTAAATTCATTCAGTCCACGAACATTTAATAAAATTTAAACTTATCTTGCTATTAGAATATCCCTTGTCAATACTCGAGATATGAATTCGAACATATAAAATTAACGTAACCTTCCCATATTATAATGCATAAGAATATTAATTCCAATTGATTTATGAGTATGACCCACCACAACATATAAACACATTATATAAGAATGTGAGTTCATAAAAATAATCAAACCCTCGTGTAACAGAAGCGATGAGATACCAGCAAAACGCACTAATTATAGTCTGTATTAAACCCGGACATAGGATCTAGAGTCGACGCTACCCTCAAAAACGATTAAAGGAGAAACCAGACCCCACATTTCAAGAAGAACTCAATGAGGTCTCAAATCCCGATCTCAGAGATCAGGAATATCATATCCCTTGATGGCCCATATGAAGCGCAGTTGGACGCAAGTGTCACAGGTTTATGCAACCTTGCCAAATGACAAGCAGGTGTTATACTTCTCACAGAATAGAGATTTTCCTCGAGAAAGCGTACTTGCCCTAAGCCTCTTCCGGGATGGTGTGAGAGGTTACCCTGACCAGAGATATAGTTGTAGTTTATAATCTAGTGTAAGAGTCGGCCATCATAGTTCCGGGGGGAGCATGTATCGTTTCTCGGTATCTTCTAAAGTGGTGGATACTTCTCTCAAAGTGCTCGCGTAGTTAGGAAACCATTGCGAACAAGCACAGTATTTTGTTGTCGCAAATCGTGACGGTCCCTCTAAAAGTGAATGGGAATGATTTCTTCTTCTTTGTTGACTTTATAATACTATTTTGATTGAGACAAAGCAGATAAAGCTACAAAACCAATATCTCGGGGTATATGGAAAGAAAGGGACGGGTATGGGGCGAAGACAATTAGAATAGTTTGCCATATGTCAGCATAACAGGGGGAAGTAACTCCGCTAATGCAAAATATATAATATAATATTTTCTCAAATACAACAATGAAAAAACGAAAAAATTAGTGGAAGACATCTTTATTGATTAGTGAAAACTAAAAAACTTTCATATATGTGTTAATACTTGAAGTGAAGGTGTGTTCCTTTACTACACTATAGCCTTTCACTACACTCTTACATTAAATATTCTTATTATAAACTAATTGATTTAGTTTAATAAGAATATGTTTATGTAGGAATGAAAGAGGTGGTGCTATTTTCCCATTTTTACAACTAATTTAAAAAAATAACCTAATTCTAGATTGTAAATTATTGGGTGTGCTTTCACGAAATTTCTAAACTAAGGCTCGATATAGCGCGTATCATATCATTCTCTTTTTCCCCTTATATTAGAGCGATTCTATCTTAGGTATCTTTATCCTTGATGGACGGGCCTCCGAGGATAGTGATCATTTGGTTTATAGCCATGTTATGATAATAGCAGACCAATTGTTACGTAACTTGCCCTCCCCTGGCTCGAGTTGGTGATGATCGCCACATCCACCAATTGAGGAGCAGCAGGTGTACTACTAAAGCGTTCCCAAGAAGCTATGTATACCAGCCTCTCTCATAAGGATGAGTGTGGACCATTATTATTCACCACTCCTCTTAACGACTGTACAATCAATGCCACCCAATACAAATCTCCGAAACCAACACTCATGAATCAATCATCTTAAAAGAGCTTGTGGTTTCCCAAATTACATAGTTAGGTTTCATTAAGATCCTAAGGAAACAACTAAAAAACTAAGCTAGCATTGTTAAAAGAAAGACAAGAATAAAAGATAATCAAACACACATAGACATTAGTTGAATGAATTAAAAGGTAGACCTTATCTTTAATAAACATGGGTGAAAAAGAAGGGTTTGAAACCCCTTATAAAAGCCTGTAAATTCGGGCTAGGTTTGTTGCCATAAAAGTTCCACACCCAACTGAATGAAAGTGAAATGAAACCTTCCCCGTCGTCACCCAATAATATATAAGGAGAATACAAGCCCGGACGGGGTTGTCAAACTGGTTATCTCAATCATAAGTTCTTATCCTAAGACGCCGTGTTCGGAGAAATCAGCCTATGTCTTAATGAGTTTTCGGATGTAACGGCTCGCAAACACTTGCTGTACGTCAAAGATAAATAGCAAAATGCAGACCCTTATACGATACTTCTGGGCCGTCTCTCTTTGGCTCTTACACGTGACGGCCTACAGCTTCTAACACCCCCCTTACCGCCGTCAGGTGTTAAACTCCAATTTCTTCCCACTTGATGCGTCATGTTATAAGTAAAAATCTCTCTTGTGTCCCCTTCCGCATGNCAAAATCCACATTTAATAAAATTAAATGAACACATAAACTACCTCAATTAGATAAGATTTATGATTTAAAGACCACTTACATTTTGATGTACAACATGTGGAACGCATGTAAGCAAAACCCTTATGCATACGACATGGACTGAAGAGCTACTCAATAGAAAACAATAGACCAGTGACATATACTTGACACAGACACAAATGAACGCAGTTAGATAGTTTCCTCAAGCGACTTTAGCTCTTCCGATGGAGTAAATTGTAACTAGACCTCATTATGGCATATTGGACTCTATGTGATTCAATCTCAGTAGCCACATCAGTATTTTGTTCTCATGGACCATATAATTCTCTTGACTAATACATGTGACAAGACTCACAATCAAGGACGGAGCCAGAAATTAGTAATAAGGGGGCCGAATTTATTTTTCTCAAACTAACAAAGTAATATAACTAAAACTTTAAATGGTAGGTCCTAATAATCACATTACATTTCTTTATAAACTTAAAATTATGATAAGAAAAGCACATTTACAACTAATTTAAAAAAATATTAGATGTAATTATTTTCCCATTTAAAGGTCGAGGAAATCATTTTCTTATAATTTTTTTTTGAACGGCGGGTTAGTTGTTAGATGTTGGTTGTTAGTTGTTGGCTCGAGTTAGTGTCGCATCCTTGGGCAGAGATACAAACCGCGAGCCTCTCCTTAGGGGATAACCCCACTCCTATTCCCGATTCTAATTGTTTTCTATTGATTAGCTCTTCAGTCCATGTCGTATGCATAAGGGTTTTGCTTACAGTGCCGTTCCACATGTGGTCACATCAAGAATGATAAGGTGGTCTTTAAATCCATTAAATCTTTCTAATTGAGGTAGTTTATGTGTTTCATTTATTGTTATTTAATTGTGGATTTGAAAAAAAAAAAAAAAAAAAAAAAAAAAAAAAAAAAAAAAAAAGGAAATAAATAAAAAAAGAAAGAAAAGAAAAAATGTGTTCTTCATTAAACAAACTGTAATGAACATCAGACTGTGGACCATTTGGACCACATGTTAACAAAACTCTTATTATCTTTAACTACAGGTATTTGTGCGTTGCGGTGACGGATACCTTCGATAATCAAAAAGTTTTGCCGAAACAATATCTTTAATTACATGTTTTTTGTGAGTAATTAACTATTGCGCATGATGGAGGAATTTGGAAACTAACTATTTCTATCGAGCACTGTTTCATTTAAAATGTCAAGTACGAATGATCAGCGATGCAATGACGATTACAAAAACCGGTAGTTAGGGTAGTTTACAAGGTTATGATGTTAGTAGTGAAAATACTGCTAATCCAGTCCCAATTTGGGGTAATATTCGTCAAAATATTAGGATAACATGTTGATGATTGTATATATATTACGACTATATACATTAAGTTCCCCAAGGCTTGAACAAGCCATTATTAGATAATGTCCCATAATCATGGACACGGCCCCAGAAGGGCCTCTCTACAACCTCTATAGCCCCACCAACATTTCACCCCTTGGACTGATTGCAGAACATGTTATATGCTAGCGTTATTTGCGTCTCATTCTAGAAAAAATACTTCATAGGAGTATAGATCCTTACTGGTGCAAATAACTCACACTATCTTCAACTTAGCAGCCAACTACACTCGTGATGTGGCTTTCTGCTCCTTCGTCATCTAATGTCTAATGCGGTGGAGTTAAAAAAAATTCCATCAATCTCAGTCATCCTTGACTAATATTATAAATTGAAATACCGCTGCTTCCTGTACTTATCACACCATACTCCTATACGAATTAGTACTAAAAGACCCGGATTGCGTCAACCATCACAAATGCGCAAACCCCCCAGCTTTTCTCTTAATCACATCTTCACAATCGAGAGCCCGCGAGATATAATAAAAAACGATAAAATTTAAAGAGGTATCTCTCTTGTCCGCGATAGATGTTTAACCAATCGTTTTGACCTATAAGGTAATTAATCCTAACCCTATATCATGGGGTACCTCCGTTCACCGCAACGCACACTTACCGTTCAACACAAGTAAACCCCGAGCCAATCCTACCTGCCCACTCACGTTTGGTAAAAATGTATTAAATAAAAACGCGTGTTTTGTTTCATACATATGATAACACATTGTGTGTGGCCAAACATGGCAGCCCCCATCCAAAGGGCGAAACACTTTGTCAACAACAAATAGCTTCTTTCTCATCATTCCCACGTCTGTGTTGTTTATATTGAAAAATGAACTCGCAATACCAATTCCTTTTTTCTTTTCTTGCGGTTTCTCATAAATTCTCATTCTATTTGTTGTGTTTTATATGTATTATGTCGTTCCTTTTTATTCCATATTTGTAATATATATATTTGTTTTTTTATTTCTATTTTAATTTATTTTTTTCTAAATTCATTCAGTCCACGAACATTTAATAAAATTTAAACTTATCTTGCTATTAGAATATCCCTTGTCAATACTCGAGATATGAATTCGAACATATAAAATTAACGTAACCTTCCCATATTATAATGCATAAGAATATTAATTCCAATTGATTTATGAGTATGACCCACCACAACATATAAACACATTATATAAGAATGTGAGTTCATAAAAATAATCAAACCCTCGTGTAACAGAAGCGATGAGATACCAGCAAAACGCACTAATTATAGTCTGTATTAAACCCGGACATAGGATCTAGAGTCGACGCTACCCTCAAAAACGATTAAAGGAGAAACCAGACCCCACATTTCAAGAAGAACTCAATGAGGTCTCAAATCCCGATCTCAGAGATCAGGAATATCATATCCCTTGATGGCCCATATGAAGCGCAGTTGGACGCAAGTGTCACAGGTTTATGCAACCTTGCCAAATGACAAGCAGGTGTTATACTTCTCACAGAATAGAGATTTTCCTCGAGAAAGCGTACTTGCCCTAAGCCTCTTCCGGGATGGTGTGAGAGGTTACCCTGACCAGAGATATAGTTGTAGTTTATAATCTAGTGTAAGAGTCGGCCATCATAGTTCCGGGGGGAGCATGTATCGTTTCTCGGTATCTTCTAAAGTGGTGGATACTTCTCTCAAAGTGCTCGCGTAGTTAGGAAACCATTGCGAACAAGCACAGTATTTTGTTGTCGCAAATCGTGACGGTCCCTCTAAAAGTGAATGGGAATGATTTCTTCTTCTTTGTTGACTTTATAATACTATTTTGATTGAGACAAAGCAGATAAAGCTACAAAACCAATATCTCGGGGTATATGGAAAGAAAGGGACGGGTATGGGGCGAAGACAATTAGAATAGTTTGCCATATGTCAGCATAACAGGGGGAAGTAACTCCGCTAATGCAAAATATATAATATAATATTTTCTCAAATACAACAATGAAAAAACGAAAAAATTAGTGGAAGACATCTTTATTGATTAGTGAAAACTAAAAAACTTTCATATATGTGTTAATACTTGAAGTGAAGGTGTGTTCCTTTACTACACTATAGCCTTTCACTACACTCTTACATTAAATATTCTTATTATAAACTAATTGATTTAGTTTAATAAGAATATGTTTATGTAGGAATGAAAGAGGTGGTGCTATTTTCCCATTTTTACAACTAATTTAAAAAAATAACCTAATTCTAGATTGTAAATTATTGGGTGTGCTTTCACGAAATTTCTAAACTAAGGCTCGATATAGCGCGTATCATATCATTCTCTTTTTCCCCTTATATTAGAGCGATTCTATCTTAGGTATCTTTATCCTTGATGGACGGGCCTCCGAGGATAGTGATCATTTGGTTTATAGCCATGTTATGATAATAGCAGACCAATTGTTACGTAACTTGCCCTCCCCTGGCTCGAGTTGGTGATGATCGCCACATCCACCAATTGAGGAGCAGCAGGTGTACTACTAAAGCGTTCCCAAGAAGCTATGTATACCAGCCTCTCTCATAAGGATGAGTGTGGACCATTATTATTCACCACTCCTCTTAACGACTGTACAATCAATGCCACCCAATACAAATCTCCGAAACCAACACTCATGAATCAATCATCTTAAAAGAGCTTGTGGTTTCCCAAATTACATAGTTAGGTTTCATTAAGATCCTAAGGAAACAACTAAAAAACTAAGCTAGCATTGTTAAAAGAAAGACAAGAATAAAAGATAATCAAACACACATAGACATTAGTTGAATGAATTAAAAGGTAGACCTTATCTTTAATAAACATGGGTGAAAAAGAAGGGTTTGAAACCCCTTATAAAAGCCTGTAAATTCGGGCTAGGTTTGTTGCCATAAAAGTTCCACACCCAACTGAATGAAAGTGAAATGAAACCTTCCCCGTCGTCACCCAATAATATATAAGGAGAATACAAGCCCGGACGGGGTTGTCAAACTGGTTATCTCAATCATAAGTTCTTATCCTAAGACGCCGTGTTCGGAGAAATCAGCCTATGTCTTAATGAGTTTTCGGATGTAACGGCTCGCAAACACTTGCTGTACGTCAAAGATAAATAGCAAAATGCAGACCCTTATACGATACTTCTGGGCCGTCTCTCTTTGGCTCTTACACGTGACGGCCTACAGCTTCTAACACCCCCCTTACCGCCGTCAGGTGTTAAACTCCAATTTCTTCCCACTTGATGCGTCATGTTATAAGTAAAAATCTCTCTTGTGTCCCCTTCCGCATG
>LBNU01020997.1:146757-158077 GCA_014162995.1 Artemisia annua | reverse complement strand
TTTTGTTTCATGCTTTGAGTAATGGTTAAGAACTTATCAAGGTGTTTGTTTGCGTCCTCATTGGGTAGACCGTGAAATTGGCAGAAGTTTTGAACTTGTTGGATCATATGGTGTTTGAGACCAAAATCTGCAGCATCGATTCCCAATGGTGCAATCGGGCTTCCTCGCCCATACATGGTTGGAGTACAAAGCTCTTCCATTGTTCGTAGATCTGCAGGAGGTTGAGGACCCACCAGAGGGTTCCCGTTTTGTTGATCAGCCATCTCGGTGATGGAGGTTTGAGGATCACGTAACTCGGGTACGTTCCCTTGTCTGCGTCTACGACGGTTGCGGTTAGAAGGCACTTGGATATAAGAAAACTCGTTCAAGTTAGACTTGGAACGAGTGATCATACAAATCAAAACAAAACAAAGTGTAAAAGAAAGTGGAAAGGAAAATTTTTTTTTGGTTTTTGTAAGTTTATAAAAGAAAATAGAAAATATTTTTGGCTTTTATAGGTTTTATAATTTTTAGTTGTTTTTGTTTTTAAGTAAAGCGATAACTTCAAAAAGAAGGATCTTCAAAACACAAGTCTCGAACGACGAACGACTTAATCTTAATCAACCGCTCCCCGGCAGCGGCGCCAAAAATTGATGCAGAGTGATTAGCTAGTAAGCTTCGAACCACTAGGATCGTTNTAGGTATCGTTGTCCCAACGAGCGGTGAAATTGATCTTGTCATTCAAGTCGTGAGTTATGTGAATCGACTAGGTTTAAAAAGATTTGATTTGATTTAGTTATACTACGAAACTTTTGCTTAAAACTTAAATAAAGTAAAGAACGGAATAAAGAGAAACAAAGTAAACGATAAAAGAAGACATAAGTTTAAGAATTAAGTAAAAGAGATTAAGTAAGAAAGAAATAAAGAAAATGTTTTTGGTTTTTAAATTAACAAAAAGAAAATTAAACTAAGTTAAAAATATTTAAAGAAAATTCGACAGAGTAACGGTATGAAAGTAATGAAAGAAAACTCCACTCGATGAACGATGGAGTGTAAATAAGCCTAGCTCGGCTTAACAAAATAAAATAAAATAAAAACTAGCAAGACTTGATCCGAACTTGCAAGATTAGTTGCCAAGAAAACTCGCAACCTAGGTAAAATTGCTTACTCGCAATGTTTGTTGCTTACTCGCAACCTTAACCCTACTTACAAGTTTTGATCAATACTCGCAAAACAAAACCTACTCGCAAAGTCCAAACATACTCGCAAAAAATGACCATACTCGCATGTCCATGCATACTCGCAATTATGTGACCTTACTCGCAAAATCTAGCCTACTCGCAAACTTTAGCCTACTCGCAATTTTTAATACATACTCGCAATTTTTGAAAATCCTTACTCGCAAATTTAATACATACTCGCAGAAACCCTATTTTTTTGGAAAACTTTGCTACGTAACTATTTTTGAACATGCAAATGTAAAAATCTAATCTTTAACGTGAAGAAAAGCTTAAAACTCAAAAGTAACTTAATGAAATCTTATTTAGACTCGATATTAAGCAAACCAAAAACTCAAAATAAGCTATAGTAATCTAAACTAACCAAAATAAGCTTTTTATATTTCTAGGGCTTGTAACTCAAAAACTAGTTTAAACTCAAAATAAAGATTAAAAGCTAAAGAGAATGATTAGAAAACTTGTAAATAAGCTAACTCAACACGAAAACAACAAGCTTTTACAAGCTACAAGATCAAAATAAGCTCAAGTCATCATAAAAAGGCACAAGAATTTCTTCCATGCAAAGGTGGTGCAAGACTTATAAGAGCTTATCATGAATCAAGATAGAAGTAAAAAGCTTGAAACAAGATGAAAAGAAATAAAGGAAAGATGGAAATAAGCTAAGTAATAAGCAAAATGAAAGACTTGAAATGAAAAGCTTGCATAAAAATAAGTTCTTACACTACAACTTTTAAAATAAGCTAAAGCTAATTAGCTAAAATCTACTCTCTAAAACTACTCCTATGCTAACCAAGTGAAAAATGAGAAGAGAGGAGGATATTTAAGGGAGCCATGGTGGCTTGCCTTATTACATTTTGACACTTAGCCCCTCGATCTTCTAATTTTCGTTCATACATAGCATAAACTAGAGATATGACACTAATTAACTTTCTAAAACACGACATAGGTCCTTGTAACTTTGAGGTGAATGTGTTGACGAGCTCTCCAAAGATCTTCAATAGTGTAAAAGTGAACACTTGCTCGGATTTGGAAAGTTATTGCTTCATATTCATCAATGAGCTTTGATTAAGTGTCTCTTGAACTTTCTTGAGCCTTCGAGAAATAATTCGTCTTCACGGGCTTCTCATAAGTAGATTTCTTCTTTGACTCGGCTTTTAGACTCTCTTCCAAATCTCGTGCTCTTTTACGGCTTTTTGGTTGATTTTCATGCCATTTATGCATTATCCATTCCTGCACGATCACAAACACAAAAACAACATATCTTTGGCGTTTCGCGTTAGTTTTTGGTCTTTTCTACACTTAAACTAAGGTAAAAGATATGTGTAATTTAGCACATATCAATACCAGATATTGTCTTTGCTGTATTTATGTGCTCACGTTATCAGTCTTGTCCAATTGAGCGTCACCTCAATGAGGCTAAAAGAATCCTTCGATACGTAAAGGGAACCATTAACATGGGACTCTGGTATCCGAAGGATTCTGGTTTTGAACTAATAGCCTTTTCAGACGTTGATCATGCAGGGTGTGTAGACACACGCAAAAGTACTTCTGGTGGTTTGCAGTTTCTTGGAAACAAACTTGTGTCTTGGCAATCGAAGAAGCACGATTGTACATCTTTATCATCTACAGAGGCTGAATATGTAGCTATGTCTGCTTGCTGTGCTCAAGTCATTTGGATGCGAACACAGCTAATGGACTACGGCTACCTATTCAACAAAATCCCGATGTACTGTGACTCCAAAAGCGCGATAGCAATCTCCTGCAACACTGTTATTCATTCCAAATCAAAGCACATTGATCTCCGCTATCACTTCATCAAGGAGCACGTTGAAAAGGGTACACAATTGAGTTATATTTTGTAGGTACTGAATACCAACTGGCAGACTTGTTCACAAAACCATTATCTCCCTCACGGTTTGCTGAACTAGTTCACAGGATTGGTATGCGGTGTTTGACTCCAGATGATTTAATCTTTTCTTAAATACAATTAAGCGAGTCAGACACCAAAACCTTTTGTAAATACTTATTCAAAAACAAAATACAAAAATATAAAATAATAAAAACACAAAAAGATTTTCTTTCATTTCTTAGATTTCTTTCAAAAGTCACTACTTTAAGATATGTTGTCCAAAACATTTTCATTATTTCTTCGTAAACATATCTTGAGGGGGAGAAAATTGTCGTATTCTTGTGAATTTTATTTTCATTATTCTTTTCATCAAATATGTTCTTTTCTAACTAACTCTCGACCAAAAACTTTTGTTCAACCATCATCAATATTATGGTATTGGTTCGAGGGGGAGTTTCATCATTTTTTTCTCTAAGACTTAACGACTTGTACTCGGTATAACATGACGTAATAACCTAAGGGACTATAGTTGCCAAAATTGTCAAAAGATTGGTTTGGTTACAAGTAGAAGGGCCAAATCTGCCAAACAACTAAACTGTCAACTATTTATAAGCAAAACAAGTCACATTTTATTTCCATGAAACCAAAAACGCGTCCCATGTTCTGCCAATTTTTTCTTCACCAAGATTTCTTGATTTTTTTAGTTTTTCTTGATTGTAAGTGTTTTCTTGTTTGTTAATTGCTTATAACCATGTTCTTAATTTCTTGAATCTTTTGTGTGGCTTAATCTTTACAACTCATGAATTAGGGTTCTTGAACACGAATTGGGTGTTTTTCATTGATGAAGTTTTAGGCTAATTAGAGTTCATAAGCCGTGTTGGTAGGTCTAAATATGATTGTTTTCACCTTTAATTGGACCTCTAATTCATCAGTTAGGTGTTAATTGGTCAAAATATGGTTTTAGGGCTCGTATATGTGACTGTGGTGATTGGGTCATTACTTGTGTACATTGCTTGTTGTCTTTGGCTTATAGTTGTTCCCTCTACATGTACCAATAATGTATGGACCTCTCGACTTCATCCTGCTTGGTTTCTTGGACTAATTCGTGTTATTTTACTCGTTATTGGGTGTGAGATGTCTGACTTAGTTTAATCCTAAGTTTAGATTCTGTTCACATACCCTCGTTAACTGCCCCATGCTCCTAATTAGTCTTCTATATCTTGGCCGTTGTGATATTCTTTGAGTATTGAATCTGTCTTATCGAGTAGCGCCTCAACTTATCGAATATAATGGCTACTTATCGAGTAAGTACTTAAGATTCACTTACTCGAAGCATAAAGACAATTTTACATCGAGTATGAATTTTAAATTTCATACTAGACAAAAAATGTTTTTATTCTTCGAATGAGTCAATCTTGAATCCTTATCGAGTATGGACATTCAATATCGAGTATGTTGCTTTGCAGATATCGAGTATGATGTTGTTTATTGCCCTTATCGAGTATGTTGGCCTTATCTAGTATGTTCCTGACTGCTATCGAGTATGAATATGTTGATGATTATCGAGTATGTTGTAATATTTTGTCTCTGTCGAGTATGATTATTTCTTTGAGTATGATTGTTTTTTACTGTTATCGATTATGTGTTATGGGTTTTATCGAGTAGGGTATTTGGATATCGAGTATGCCTGTATCATAGTTATCGAGTATGTACTTTATGCTTTCATTGAGTTTGATTGACCTTTTTCGATTTGACTCCGAGTATGGAGTGGACCATAAGAACCATCATCTATGGGTTCTTCTCTTGTGATTTATATGAAACGAAACTCTGCCCAAATTTTTAAAAATCTATCAAGTATAGAGCTTATGTAAGTGATTGGTTTTGTATGATTTGTGTTAAATTGTCTTACACTTATATGTGCATAATGTGTTGTACGTGATATTCGTTGCCTTGAAGAGTGTTAGTTGTGCATGTTTATTCGTTCCATTACTTTTTGGTCACACTAATCTCATCTAAGATGACAACATGGAAACTAACAATACATCATTATATTGTGTTCGTCGCTTTTATTGATGTATTTCAGGTACCATAATGTCTCAAGGAACCACAGCTAGACATGAGCTCATTCAAGGAGATGAGAGGAACGTCGGAAAGTCAAATCTGAAAAGTTGATCTATGGAAACTCCCATGTCATCCAACATGTCAAATCATTGTGGAGATTCTACAACATCATTACATACGACCATTACTCACTTGTTCATGCTCCGTACCTAAAGTTTATTTGACACAATTCTGGAAATCTATTGACGTTAGCAAGGACGGAAAAACAATGGGGATTCGTCTGGATCACAAATACATTCAGTTTAATGTTGCAACACAACGCGCGGTTCTTGGTTTACCAGCTGAAGGGTCCAGAAATTTCAAGAAGTTCACTCCACGTCCCTCCTTGTCGACAGGAAGTTTATACCACAACCATAGCTCACTCTATATTCCATCCTCACCAACTGTGTAACTGGCAGAGAAACCGGACATGAACACCCATCTTTGGAACTTATGCAGTTTTACTGGGGAGTTGTCAAAATGGCACCGATTGACTTTGCTTAAATTATTTAGGAAGACATGACTCATCATGCCCAACAGTTCAAACACTCACCAACAAAGAAAATCCCATTTTGTCGATTCACCAAGTATCTCATTGGGCACTTCATGCATAAGAATCCTGATATTGATCCTAGACCCCAAGACAAGGAACACACACCTGCCATGGATCTGATGTACACTTCTGCCAGAATTCACAAGACTAGCACTACGAAACAAGGAATAAGAATTCCCGACATTCTTTTATCATAAGCTGTTCGAAACACTACTGCCTATGAAGTCTATGACAAAGCTCAAAAGAATGATTCTGTCGGGCTAAGTTCAAAGAAGACCAAAACTGCTTCTAAGGGTGCTGAAAAGACCTTCAAGGCTCCTAAGTCTAGAACAAAGAAGGTTACTCGTCAACCCAAAAGGACTCTTACCCTTCGTGATGAACCGATTGAAGAGGAAACTGAAGAAGCAACTGTTAAAAGGGTAAAAGAAACTAAAGGCAAGGGCAAGCAACCTCAAGAGGAAGAAGCTGGAACTCCACCTTTATCCGATTCTGAAGAAGAGGAACGACTGCAATTTGTCCTACAAGAAAGTAAACGCACAGAAGAGGAAAGCCTAGCCAAGCGAAGGAAGAAAGGTGAAGGGTCTGGCTCCAAAACTATCGAAACAGAGAATCAGTCATCTGAGGAAGAAGATGAAGATAAGTCTGAGGAATCCGGTTCTCAAACACTATCGGATTCTGATCATGAAAAAGTTAATTCAGATGATTCAGACGACTCTAAGAGTGAAGTGTCCTCCAGTTCTGAGAAGCAGTCTTCTGACAGTGACAGAGATAAGGATAATACTGAAACGGTCAATGTCGAATCAGAAAACAAAACGGATAGCAGTGATGAAAGAGTTAACGAATTAAGTGATAAAGAAAAGAACACTGATGAAGAATCAGATAAAGAAGAAAGTGATAATGAGACCAGCAATGCTAATGATGATCAGACTAAAGATTAGGAAACGAATGACACAACTGTAGACATCACCGGATCTCATGAGATTGTTCCTCTTGCCGCTCCATCACAACAACCTCATGAAACTCCATCTCAGGATCAGCCCTCAATAACACAACCACTTCATCCTCAGCAAACCCAAGAATCACAAGTTCATCCAAGTCTGTTGAGATCATTACAACAACAACTGAAAACCTTACAAGGGCAGGTCTCAGAACAACAGCAAGAGCTTGAACAGTTCAAAACTTACAACATTGATGCAGCTGTGGCTGACAGAGTCAAGGATCAACTACCAGGAGAAGTTCAAAAGTTTGTTCTTAACCAACTCCCAGCAACCGTGGAACAATACGTTGAAGCCAGTCTTGAAAGGGTTGTTACACAAAAGTTTCAGACGACTCCTATAACCGTTCAAACTCTACCACCTACACCATCTGCTAGTGATCTTAAGGGAAAGCTGTTGGAAGCAATCATGAATGATCCAAGTGAAAAAGAACTGAAAAAAGCTTTAATCAATTCAATGAAAAAGGCTGCTAAGAATGATGAACCTTGCAAACGTACTATGTCTTCCAAGCGTCGTCATGAAGACTATGATCCAGATGATCCTCCTCAACTGAAAGGAAAGCGTAAAAGAACGCATGGCTCTACATCTAGACTTCAGACAGCTGGAACAAGTACTCGTGCAACTGATGAAGTCCCGACACATTATGCAGCTGATGTACAAATGGAAGAAGCTGAGGAATTGGACGCTCCAGATCCAGGATTTGAAATCCCACAAGAGCTACCTGCCAACATCATGGAACCACCAACAGAAGCTCAAGCCGTACCACCTCCTGAGTGGATTGACCCATCAGCTCCAACTTACAACTGGTTCGATGAAATGGTCGATGCTCACCCTGATCTTCCTGAATCAAAAGAGCCCACAGAAGGATCTATAATAGGGTTCACAAAACGAATCAAGAAGATAATGAAAACCCAAAAACTTCTACTTTCTGACTTAGTGGAGATTCGAAAGGCAGGGTTCACTGAATTCAAGACTTGCACCACATCCGAACTTGAATTTGAATACAATGTTGAAGAATGTGCACGTGCTTTGTTAGAGAATATCACATGGGAAAAGAGGCCTTCATGGGATAGAATCTATCCTGAAATGATCCTGATTTTAAGTTTCAAGATCTCTCCCAACCTTTACCTCTCATTGGTCCTCCCAACTATCCAAAGATTCCGAAAGAGTATTTCTTCAATAACGATCTCAAGTACCTCATTCATGGCAACACCGATCCAGCACACCGTTATGCTACATCGTTCACCAAATTCAAAGCTGCATCTTATCCCATCGATGATCTTGAAGAACAGATGAAGGGTTTATACTCTACATCAGTTTCAAAGTACAATGTTGAAGCAGCTATGGGTATTCTTCACTGGCCAGAGATGCGAAAATGGTTTTACAAATGGAAGTTAACGTTCAAATCAAAAGGCAAGCCGTACTCTAACCACCAGATACTTGGCATTACAAACATTCTTGAAACTGAAAAGAGATTTGGGTACAACTTTCTCGACAAAATTGTGGTCCGAAGAAGTGATGATAAAGAGTACTCATTCAGTGAAGCTGACTATCATCGATTGAATCCAAATGACATCGAAGATATGTATGTACTTAAGGTTCAATGCAAAGTTCAAAATCTACCAGGCAGCCTTCAGTATGACCTCCTCAACTCACTTCTAATCTTAGCTCGTCAACGCATCATCCGGGCAAGGGTTGAAGACGCACAATTAGGAGTTGAAAGCTATCAAACCTCTCTCAACTTCACTGCTCCACAAATGAAAAATCCAGGATTCTCGGGAAAGAAACCTTGCTCGTTCGTCGAAAAACCATTTGCGGTTGTCTTCACCCAAGGCGGTGCTGAGAAATTCTTGAGATATGATGAAACTCACAAGTTTGGAGATCAGTCGCTCAAATTAGTCAGACTTCAGCTAGATGAAAGACTCAAGANCACAAGAGCTACCTGCCAACATCATGGAACCACCAACAGAAGCTCAAGCCGTACCACCTCCTGAGTGGATTGACCCATCAGCTCCAACTTACAACTGGTTCGATGAAATGGTCGATGCTCACCCTGATCTTCCTGAATCAAAAGAGCCCACAGAAGGATCTATAATAGGGTTCACAAAACGAATCAAGAAGATAATGAAAACCCAAAAACTTCTACTTTCTGACTTAGTGGAGATTCGAAAGGCAGGGTTCACTGAATTCAAGACTTGCACCACATCCGAACTTGAATTTGAATACAATGTTGAAGAATGTGCACGTGCTTTGTTAGAGAATATCACATGGGAAAAGAGGCCTTCATGGGATAGAATCTATCCTGAAATGATCCTGATTTTAAGTTTCAAGATCTCTCCCAACCTTTACCTCTCATTGGTCCTCCCAACTATCCAAAGATTCCGAAAGAGTATTTCTTCAATAACGATCTCAAGTACCTCATTCATGGCAACACCGATCCAGCACACCGTTATGCTACATCTTTCACCATATTCAAAGCTGCATCTTATCCCATCGATGATCTTGAAGAACAGATGAAGGGTTTATACTCTACATCAGTTTCAAAGTACAATGTTGAAGCAGCTATGGGTATTCTTCACTGGCCAGAGATGCGAAAATGGTTTTACAAATGGAAGTTAACGTTCAAATCAAAAGGCAAGCCGTACTCTAACCACCAGATACTTGGCATTACAAACATTCTTGAAACTGAAAAGAGATTTGGGTACAACTTTCTCGACAAAATTGTGGTCCGAAGAAGTGATGATAAAGAGTACTCATTCAGTGAAGCTGACTATCATCGATTGAATCCAAATGACATCGAAGATATGTATGTACTTAAGGTTCAATGCAAAGTTCAAAATCTACCAGGCAGCCTTCAGTATGACCTCCTCAACTCACTTCTAATCTTTGCTCGTCAACGCATCATCCGGGCAAGGGTTGAAGACGCACAATTAGGAGTTGAAAGCTATCAAACCTCTCTCAACTTCACTGCTCCACAAATGAAAAATCCAGGATTCTCGGGAAAGAAACCTTGCTCGTTCGTCGAAAAACCATTTGCGGTTGTCTTCACCCAAGGCGGTGCTGAGAAATTCTTGAGATATGATGAAACTCACAAGTTTGGAGATCAGTCGCTCAAATTAGTCAGACTTCAGCTAGATGAAAGACTCAAGAGTTCGGGTGGACAAGGGATGATGTCCGAGAAGCTCTTAAGTTCATGGATAGGATCGACCAACGATTGAAGTTCCGGAATCACATTCGAACAATGGAAAGCTTGGTTGGAGGAAGGGCACCAATTCCGAACATTCTCACTTACCGTCGTCCTGAGGAACCGTTGCTCTGATTGCTCATCTTTTGGTACATCATTGTTTAATTCTCATTATCATATTTCTATATCTTATTACTATGGTTTGTACACACATGTCAGTGTACAACCCGGACTTGTAACGAAAGGACCCTGTGGTACGCATCAGTGCCTCAATCCTGAAATAAGGAGCGAAAGCTTCTTACTTTTGAGTAGAATCAATCAAAATTTCCATTTTTACGATTCTGCTCAAAAGACAAGTATTTCACCTCAATGAGTGTTCACTTGTTGAGGGGGAGTACTTGCAAATTCTTTGTTCAAAACAAAACAAATGTTCTCGTTGTATTCTCCCCAAAAGACTCAAAAGGCATATTTTAATCAAAAGTTTCTCAAAAACAACATCTATATGTTATTTTTGAGGGGGAGAATAAGAAAAAGTGATTAAAATATGATGGATTGAATGTTTAAAGTGATAAGATCTCATGCGAGCTCCGACTCAGATATCACCCTCGAATTGACGAAACTTACGTGTCTTAATCGAAAGGACTATGTCCAAGTAGAAAGTACCAATTCAAGAAACTCTGATTAGACATGAACTATGATGGGTCTAACCTTCTTTTCAAGAAGTGTTAACAACTTCAAGGTAGTTATTAGAGCTAGTTATCACCTAAAAGCTGACAATGGATCTCTTTAACTACACAACGTAAACATGTCCCTCGGGGGATTGTCTATTCAGAGTGGATCAATTCAATAAGTGCTTACTCCTCCCGCATGTGCAAATTTCAAAATCTACACATGAGCACATGTGAAGGGGGAGTCCTTCTAAATGAAATAAAAAACCCTCAAAGTGTTAACAAAATGTGTTTCATTATAATAAACACTTTGAGGAGAATTTCAAACATTTTGGTTTCTTGGCAAAAGTAGGATAGTCATGGTGATATAAGGTGTCTAAGGTTAGAAAAACCGTCCTACGATCCGCCAGAACCGGAGGGATCTACCCAAGGACACTTCTAATAGATAGAAATAGAAGTCCTTAGGTATGATATGAAAAAAAGGAGATAAGAATGAAAGGGAAATGTTAGGATCATAGTTTTCAACTATTCAGTCAAGTCTCGGTCATTTCAATAAATGTAATAGGTTGCTAGTATTATCACTTTCATTTATGTTTTAGCTTAATACTCGTATGGTTATAAGACGAGTCCAATAAGTGTCCAATGGGCCTCAAAGCCCATACGTCTAGATGATAGGAAAGGAAGGGAGTGTTGCCCTATCCTCCTCCTATATATAGGACACTATGTATCACTTAACATTTGTTGGTTAATTTCA
>LBNU01020997.1:113696-135495 GCA_014162995.1 Artemisia annua | reverse complement strand
AATGTTTACAACTTCAAGGTAGTTATTAGGGCTAGTTGTCACCTAAAAACTGACAATGCATCCCTTTAACTAAGCAACGTAACCGTGTCCCTCGGGTACATGTCTATTAAGAGCAGATCAATTTTAAAGTGCTAACTTCTCCCGCATGTGTTATTTTCCGCAAAAATATTCACAAGCACATGTGGAGGGGGAGTATTTCATAAGAAAATAAAACCCTCAAAGTGCTATAAAATGTCTTATTCACAAACACTTTGAGAGATTTTCAAATGAATGGTTTCGAAAGGCATCACTAGGATAGTCATGGATTTATAAGGTGACTAGGTTAGGAATAACCGTCCTATGATCCGCCTAAGCCGGAGGGATCTACCCAAGGACATCACCAATAGTTAGTATTTAGAAGTCCTTAGGTATGATTCGAAAAAGGAGAAGTGAATAAAACGGAGAAAGAAGGGGTTGAAGAATTAAAAAGAAACATTGTGAAAAGGGTGAAAAGAAATGAGCCCTCCGAATTATTCAACCTTAGGGCAGACACCGAGTTCAATTCATATGCTACTGGTTGTTGCTAAGGCGACACCGGTATTGAAGATAAAAGACGTCATGGACCTAGTGACGCATGCACTTTAACCTTCAAGCCACTCGAGTATCTCTCAAAAGATGCTTGTTTCATTCTCACGGGGAACCGTTGTAATCTATCGACCTTCTATTTAGAGTTGGTTGATATTGAAACAGGATACCCTGCCCCAATCTCCGCATAGGAAACCATAAGTAGCACTAATTGAGTCTAGAGCCACGAGACACATCAAAGATCTCTTAGGAACACTTAGTAATCTTACATTGGTTGTCTTACATCAATGGACACCAACTGTAAATTATCGAGTCCTTCGCAGATCTTAGCAATCTGCCTAGAACGTTCATGAGGGATTTACTTAGGTATTTCTCAAATGATTGAACGGAAATCCTGCCAGGGTCAACATCAAACAGCCCTGACAGCAGGTCACTTCGGTTATTCCTTGTGGGTTACGCTTAGTGTTTACGATGGCATCAAACGGTCTACAGTCGTGGGGTGATCTCCAGCGACTCACCTAATCGTGGGTGTACTTAGTTGTGCCCGTGTAAGCTCCTTACGGGGTATCCGATTAGGAACGGGCTTGGCGCAAATTAGAAGGAGTCCTCACAATATGATGTTGACGAATTCTAGTTCAAACCTGTAAATACCGGTTATTTTATTGCTAACTGTCTTATTTCAGGTACAAATGCTGTCTTGAACACCAACTTCCACGTGCTCATACATACATCAGAATGCCCATGAAAGCTCAAAGCCTTATCATAGTTCAACAAGAAAGATTCTACCTCAAAATCATGAATCTTCAACACTAAAGACATAAGAGCTAAGAATGCATAACAACAACACCGTTAAAGATGTATGAGCATGTTGGAACGGAGCGAATCCCTTGGAAAGACGAAAAGTGACGAATGGCGGATTACTACTTCATCTATCGTTTTCACATCAACAAAGACAAAGATCAAAGAACGATGATATATATTTCTACAACTATCATTTTGAAAGACGTCTAAAGCTATCAAAGTTAATATTCACAGTTTGAAGAACAAAAGATGTCTCAAAGCAACCTCGATGACCGTGACAAATTTCTATCCATTAACAAATCTTCATGACCGATCCTTAGGGGGAGATTGTTAGGATCATAGTTTTCAACTATTCAGTCATGTCTCGGTCATTTCAATAAATGTAATAGGTTGCTAGTTTTATCACTTTATGTTACGTTTTAGAATAATACTCGTTCGGTTATAAGACGAGTCCAATAAGTGTCTAATGGGCCTTGAAAGCCCACGACATAGTAGATAGGGAAGGAAGGGAGTGTTGCCATATCCTCCTCCTATAAATAGGACCCTATGTATCTCTTTCATTTTGTTGGTTAATTTTATATCTTAAGCAAACTATTGTTCTTTCATCTTTCATATTGATCTTAATCAACCAAGTCTATTTCTCATCTCATTTCTTTCATTTGAATACTTGTGTTTACTAATATGGTGACCTAACAGTTGATTCAACTCCCATAATCTCTGATGAAGATCAAGCCATTCAAGATGAACTCAATAGGATGCTTTTTCAAGAAACACTTGCAAAGTCCTATGAAGATGAACAAAGACGAGCTTATGAAGCAGAGAAGACAAAGGGAAAATCTAAAAATTCATCTGACAGTACTTTGGACAACAGCACTGTGGATCCCAGTACTTTGGATCAAAGTACTGCTGCTCCATTTGAAAGTACTTCTGGGGGGGTCAATTCAAACACTTGGACAAATACTGATGATTGGCCTGGTCCATCCATGCCTCCTTTTGAAGAATCAGATGATGAGCTGCAAGAAGAAGGAATTTTCTCTAAGGAAGGTCCTGATCTCACAAATTTGGAAGATGATCTTACTGTACCAACTACTCACACTTCAAGAGTACATAAGAATCATCCTACAAATAAGATTATTGGTTCTCCTACTTCTGGTGTTCTTACAAGGTCTAAAGCTAAAAATACCATCAAGCCTCATAATGATTTGCTTAGCTTTGTTTATAAACAAAACAGGATGAACCATAAGGATCAACAGACTTGTTTGTTTGCTTGTTTTATCTCTCAAGAAGAACCTAAGAATATAGCTCAAGCTTTAACTAAAGAAAGTTGGGTTGAAGCTATGCAAGAAGAACTTCTACAGTTTAAGCTTCAAGAAGTTTGGGTCTTATGTGATTTACCTGATGGCATGAAGGTAATTGGTACAAGATGGGTCTTCAGAGTCAAAAGAGATAAAAGAGGTAATGTCATCAAGAACAAAGCAAGATTGGTTGCACAAGGATATAGACAAGAAGAAGGAGTGGATTATGATGAAGTATTTGCTCCTGTAGCAAGAATTGAAGCAATCATACTATTCCTTGCCTTTGCCTCTTATATGGGATTTCCAGTCTATCAAATGGATGTCAAGAGTGCCTTTCTTTATGGCAAGATTACAGAAGAGGTCTATGTTAAACAACCTCCTGGTTTTGAAGATCCTGAACATCCCAACAAATTCTACAAAGTTTTCAAAGCATTGTATGGTCTTCATCAAGCCCCTAGAGCCTGGTATGAAAGATTCTTAAATTTTCTGTTACAACATGGCTATAGGAGAGGAGCCATTGATAAGACTTTGTTCATAAAAAGAGACAGAAAGGATATCATGCTTGTTCAAGTGTATGTGGATGATATTATCTTTGGAGCTACAAAACAGTCCATGGTGAAAGAGTTTGAAAAACTTATGCAAAAAGAATTTCAAATGAGTTCAATGGGTGAGTTAANCTGGTATGAAAGATTCTTAAATTTTCTGTTACAACATGGCTATAGGAGAGGAGCCATTGATAAGACTTTGTTCATAAAAAGAGACAGAAAGGATATCATGCTTGTTCAAGTGTATGTGGATGATATTATCTTTGGAGCTACAAAACAGTCCATGGTGAAAGAGTTTGAAAAACTTATGCAAAAAGAATTTCAAATGAGTTCAATGGGTGAGTTAACTTTCTTTTTGGGGCTTCAAGTTAAACAGTCACGTACTGGTATCTTCATAAGTCAATATAAGTATGTCACTGACATTCTTAAGAAGTTTAACCTCAATACTATCAAGCTAGTCACTACACCCATTAAATCTTCAAATTCACTTGGTAAAGATGAAGATGTAAAACCAGTGGAAGTCAAGCTTTACAGATCTATGGTTGGGTGTCTCATGTACTTAACTGCATCAAGGCCTGATATCATGTTTGCTGTTTGTCTATGTGCAAGATATCATGTTTCACCCAAGGTTTCTCATATGAATGCTGTACAAAGAATCTTTGCCTATCTCAAGCATCAACCTAAGTTAGGATTGTGGTATCCCAAGGAGTCCCCTTTTCACTTGGAAGCTTTTTCAGATAGTGATTATGCTGGAGATAATTTTGATAGAAGATCAACCACTGGTGGATGCCAATATCTTGGAAGAAGATTAGTCTCTTGGCAATGTAAGAAACAAACAATTGCAGTAACCTCATCTACTGAAGCAGAATATGTTGCAGCTGCAAGTTGTTGTGGACAAGTACTGTGGATGCAAAATCAACTCTTGGACTATGGATTCAACTTCAAGAATACTCCTATCAACATTGATAATGAGAGTACTATTTGTATTGTGAAGAATCCAGTTTACCAATCCAAGACTAAGCACATTCAGATTAGGCATCATTTTATTCGAGATTGTTATGAGCACAGATTGATTAATATTGTCAAGATTCATACAGATGATAATGTAGCAGATTTACTCACAAAAGGCTTTGATGTTTCAAGATTCAAGCATTTGGTGGTAAGTATTGGTATGATCAATTTTTAGGCTATTTTTGAGGGGATGCATTAATAGTTAGTCATATTTTGAGGGGAGGCTACATATATCATTCAAAAGAAAAGAACTTTTATTCATTAAAAGTTAGAGTACATTCATCTTCAAGACCACAGTCATAACATCAACAGAGATACATGATCAAGCAATCCTACTCAACCTACAACCTACATAAACTACTCCATAGGCTTTTTCCCTTTGCCCTGGTAGTTGTGCTTTGCGTTCTGAGCTTTCTTTCTCTTTTCATCAAAAGATGCTTGCATTTTTGGACAAGCTAGGAAAAGCACTTGTTTTGGAGGACGTTCTGGTCTTGCTGGCTTCTCTTCTGAGCATTCTTGAGCAGGCCATTTCATGTTCTTCTTAGCAGTCTCCAAAGCTTGAGTCAAAGCTTGTGGCAGTTCTTTGGATAGTGTTGTAGCTGGAGCAGCAGTTGGTGTCTTTCTCTTAGAGTTCTTCTGGTTTGAGCTTGATGCAGTAGGAGGAAAGTAATCACTCCCTCCTGGCTTTGAGTCTGAATCAGAATCAGAGTCAGAATAATACTCAATCTTTGTGTCACTAGAGTCATCAGATAAGATATAAACCAATCAAAAGTTGCTCATGGTGAAGTTATAGTTTTGAAAGATGAAGATAAGTTTTTGAAGCTTTTGATATGTTTTTGTGATGAAGTAAAGTGTGTATGAAGAGTCTTTTATAGGCAAATGGGTTTTGGATGCTGAAAGTACTGTCCAACTACTATAATGAAGGTACTGCTTTGCTGACGTTCGAAGTACTGTTACTATTCCAACGGTAACAAAAGTGTGGTAAAAATTATTTGGTTTTCTTGGAAAGGAATAAGGGCTAAAAATAACGGTTTGCGCATTTATTGGGATTCGATTTTTTAAATCTTACCCATATATACTTTACTCTACCGGATTTTTCTCTTTCTTTATAACTAACATCCTACTTTTTATAAACATAACCTTCGCCGCTCTCTTACTTACTTTCTCAATCATACAACAATGGCTCGTTCCACTTGTAATCGTCACAATATGGTAGCTATTTTGGATAAAACGGAATTGAATGTTGATTTTCATGATATAATTGATTTTCTCACTGGGTCGTCAATCAATTATGCTATCTTGGTCAATCCCGATGTTATTGAACCTTGGATTCAAGAGTTTTGGGCTACGGCTAAAGCTGGATGGGAGGAGATGGATATTTGGTTTATTACGGCTAAGGTTGCTGGGCGTAATATTCGAATTACAGAGGCTACTATAAGAGCAGACCTTCAGTTTAATGATGAAGAAGGTACTGCTTGTTTTGCTAAAGAGGTACTTTGGGATACACTTAGGGATATTGGATATGAGGGTTCACTTCGCAAGCTTACCTTTGACAAACCCTTATTCAGTCCACATTGGAAATATTTGATCCATGTCCTACTTCATTGTCTAAGCAACAAGAGTACTGCTTGGAATGAGTTTCCCAAATCAATAGCATCTGCCTTGGTAGGACTAGCTACTAATCAGCCATTCAATTTTTCTTGGATGATATTTGATGGTATGCTTAAACACATCAAGAATGGTTCTCCATTTTTGATGTATCCCACGTTCATACAGGTCTTTTTGAATAAACATCTTGAAGGTGTTCCTAAGCCTCAGAACTTTTTGCCAGTTGTTACTCTTCCTGATAAGGTGTTTACCTTCATGGCCACCAAGAGTGCTAAATTTTTTGGTAGGGATACACCTCTCACTGTTCACATGTTGGAGGTAGCACAAGTTGTTAGAGATGCTGCTCATGAAGATTCAGAGGATGCACCTGAATATTCAGACTCTGCTCCCACTCCATCTCAAGATGATTCTCAACAGTCGGAGAGGTCACCTTCAAATGGAGAAGATGTCTCTCAAAACATTGCTTCTTCACCAGTTCAAGAAATCTCTCAAAAGACTGTTTCAAGAGAAAAGACTGCTTCAACAGAAAGACTGTTTCTCTGCAAGGTACTGCTATTGAAGATTCAGATCATGGTGTAAATCAACCACCCATTCTCACTGATTATACTCCCACAGATGGTTCTCAGACATCTGGAGGAGATGAGGGAATAATGGCTGATGAGGTTACACCTGATGAAGAGGAGGTTCTGGATAATTATGCCTTGACAAGAGAGTTGAAGAGGTTGAAGAGAGCTTATGATGTTCAAGCTACTGCTATGGAAATTCTTCAAAATAAGTATAAGGAGTTGAAGAAATTCGTTAAGTCTCTCATTCAACAACATCCAGAAGGTCTCCAGAAGTTTAAGTCTAAGAGGAGGAGGCTAAGAAAGCTATCTTCATCCACATTGGGGAGGAATAAGGAAGATGTGAATTTGAATGAAGAAAAGACTGTGGATGAAAAGACTGTTGATCAAAGTACTGATGCTGTTGATCAAGATGCTGTTAATACTGGTTTCAATATTCCACAGACACCACTTGAAGAACACATTCCTCATCAAGATACTGTTGAAAGAAAGAGTGATGAGACGGAGCAAATAAATCTTCAAAAAGCTGACATTCAAGTCAGAAGTGGTGATACAGAAGAATTGGACTTGGAAGGTACTGGTGTTGGTCTTGCTCAAGATATTGCTAATCAAGATACTGCTCAAGGTACTGTGAGGCAGTTTCTCATTACACCAAGGACCTTAGATTTTGAAGAAGATGTGGGTCCATCCAATCCAGTTCAGGAAGAAGAAGAGATAATAAAGCCTACTAACAGTGATGAAGAGACAATAGCTCAGATTATGTTAAATATATCCAGACCTGGAGGTATTGTTATTCCTGGAGTTGAACAGACTCAAGATCTGCAATCTTCTCCTCAGCCTACTCAAGAAGTTGATCCTAAAGACAAAGGAAAAGGAATCTTGGTAGACCCAGAGAAAAAGAAGAAGAAGAAGGAATTCACTTTAGCACAAATAAGGGCTATTCAAGAAGCTAAAGGTGAAGAAGCTGCTAAAAAGTTACAAGCAGAACTTTATGCTGAGTTTGAAAAAGAAAGAGAGATTGTTGTTCAACCAAGAAGACCAATGACAAAAGCCCAAGAAAGAAATTTTTATATGAGTTATTTGAAAGGTCGAGGATACAAAGGTTTACAGAAGTTAAAGTATCAAGAAATGAAGGATTTATATAATGCTGTCAGAGAAGCTTATGTAAGACAAGTTGATGGCATTATTGGTTATGATACTGATGAAGGAAAACAGATGATGGAAGCTAGTAATAAAAGGAAAAGAATAACAACTAAATCACATTCATCAAAGAAGTCTAAATCTGAAGTGGAATTAAGAGCAAACACAATTGATGAACTGAGGAATTATCTAAGAGTTGTTGATTTTGAGCTTCCTAAGTCAGAAAAAGATTCTAAGACAAAGGCTAAGATATCAGATTTGGAAGTGATAGAATCTGAAAAAGATGGAGAGTATTTTGTTTTCCATAGAGAAGATGACAGCTTCAGAGCATTTAATTTGTTGGTAGATGTATTGCACTTTATAGACAGAGAAGATTTGTTTCATCTACATCAACAGATTCAAGCTTATTTTGAACACATTCCACTCAATGGAATTGGTGTAGTGTTGCTGGGAGATCTGACAACAATGTGGGAAACAGAAGAGACAAGCACAGCTGATGTTTGGAAGAATCAAAAAGGCTGGGAGATTCAAAGTTGGAGATTCTTTGCAAATGCTGGTGTACATGTCTTAGAGTTGGAAGATGGTACTATGATCCATATGCTAGCAGAAAGGAGATATCCTCTTACAAGAGATCTGATGATGAGGATGGTGGATCATGGTATGGAAGTAGAGCAAGAGGATGAAACTGCTCTAATGGTGATAAATTTGTTCCATCAATTGGACAATTTTAAAGGATGATGATTAGTAAATACTGGTATGATCTTAATTGTTTAAAATTTTTTGAATAAACAAGTACTTTATTTAAAGTACTGCTGATCAAACAGTACTTTCACAAAGTAATGCTTGTAGCCTAAAACCAGTAAAGTCTTTTTGAAATAACAATTTTTGTCATGTGTAAAATACTTTTTGAAGCACAAGGAATTACAACAACAAATTGTTTTTGGAGATGAACATGGAGTTAGTACTTGTGCTACACAACAAATGGTATTCAACTCACCATGTTTAACAAACAAGAAAGAGTTTGACTCATCATGAGGGTACGGCTCTTATGTGATAATCAAATCCGTTTTTAGTTGACAATTTACTAAAAATTGTATGGTTTTCAACTCATCATATCTATGATAAGTGAAGAGTTGGCTAGCCCACAAGAAAAATGGCTTGTGGTAAAGGTTGTGGAAAATCCATTTATATGGTAATTAGTTCACCATGGTTTTGATAAAAGAACTAACTAGTCCATATGCAAACGGCTTTTGGTAAAGACTACTCAAATCCGTTGATAGCTGATGATCTGCTAAAAATCATATGGTTATCAATGTACCATGGTTTACTTAACCTAAACATTGGCTACTCCAGAGTTAATGGCTTTGGTAAAGAGACATCAAAATCCATTAATTTTCAATGATTCACCTCTCACCGGAGTTAACAGACTTGGAAGTGATGAGAATAGTATGAAACTTAACATGATTTGATGTATCTTATGTTGCTGAGTAGCTGAGAAGAAATTAAGTTGCTGTAAAGACAAAGAATTGTTGCTGATAAAGATTGCAGATACTACATACTGATGATAACAAAACAACGAGTGTGTCTTTCAAAGATATAACCTTTCCTTGAAGACAAAGATTACAAACAGAAACTTGAAGTCAAACAAGTAGAATTCAAGTTAGGGGAGGATTGTTGGGGGTATAAATGTTGAAGTACTGCTGGACATCAAAGTACTGCTTAAGTATATAAGTCAAAGTACTGCTCAAGATCAAAGTGCTGCTCGTTGAATAAAGTCAAAGTACTGCAAAGGATTAAAAGACTGACGACATGCAAAGATTAGATTAGGAATATTATGTAAATTCTAGAATATTCTAAAGTTAGAGTTGGTTTACTTGTCGTTCAAGTATTGTAAACCGACTGCGGTTTTCCTTGTGACTATAAAAGGATCCCTAGGTCAACATTAGAGATATACGATTTTAGAGATAAGCTAAAGTTTGATATTAGAGATATTAGGGTTGTTTGTGAGTCTGTATTCGATAAGCAGATTCAAGGTGTTAATATAATCGTTGAAGTTTGTTATTCTTCTTAGCTTTGTTAAGTAAATTCCGCATACTTAAACAGAGTAATTCAGTGTTTCATTGTTAGTAGTTTAGGATTTATCCAAGACTGCTAAGCCCTTAACAAGCTATATAAGATAGTTTGGTCAGAGTATAACGATCCAACATTAATATTTAATTATATTATAAATAATAAAAGATATTTATAATATAATATTTCCTCACAAATATAATTTTTATAAAGATTTCTCGAGTATATTTAATTAATTATAAACTAAATTAATTAAATACTTAATTACTACTATTACGATACTTAATATATATATATATATATATATATATATATATATATATTACTACGTAGTAAGACGATGGATAAGATATACGGATGTTCCGTTATACACTTTCACACCATTCACTATCGCCACGAGCCATCACCAAGAGCCTTTCTAATAAATTACTTTTGAAACGTACGTACCACACAACAAGCAAGAAATACACAAGCAAATGGTAACACATAACATAAAACCTTTTCAAAAGAGTCAAACACTTAAAACACGAACGTTGTACTAAGACATACCATACTTACCTAGGTCGCGTGTCAGAGCGGTTATAGCCCCATTTTCTTATAAGTACTGTTTTATAAACCTTGGGCTGAGAAACATGCAAAACTGTTTTCATGGACCAAAATTGAACTTATTTTTACACACTAGTATGCTGAAACCTAAGTTTGCCTGAATCCCATTTTTGCCCATTATCAACACCGTCAATTCCTGCTAGGAAACGCGTATGATATAAATAGATCTATTGAGGGTGACTCCTCCGTTCGGTTGGCCATGCCATGGCCAAGGCGAACGTATACCATGACGACCTTTTGCCGAGTGACTGGGGATTATCACTCGCGGGCACCTATATTATAGTTAATGCCTTTGGCATTCTTTGTCTAGTTCGGTTGTTGAACTTAGTGTTGCATGCGGGTTTAGTGTGTACTTTCTGATCTTGCTGATTATTGCTATGGTCCATATGTGCTCTTTACTTTAAACCTATAGACTCACCAGCGTTAGCTGACTTTTAGCATGTTTTTCAGGTGCTGAAAGTATGTTTATGTTGAAGGCAGTGCATGGCAAAGTCATAAGATTCCTAAGTGTTTTTACACAAGCGTAACTCTGAAAACTTTGGGACAGTCATGTAACTGGGCCTTATTTTATCAAAACTTGAACTTATGTATTACATTTGACTTATAACTATGTAGTATATTTAAACGGATTTTCAATCCGTTCTCTATGTATCTTGCGTTGTGATATCCAATTTTCGTAGCACCCCAAATGCTTGTATGCTTCCGCGATTCTCTATTTTTGGGGGTGTTACGTATTGGCATCAGAGCCTAGGTTATAGAGAACTAGGTAAATTAAAAACCTAAACTATAACCATTTTCATAAAAACGTTCCTTATGACCGCCAGATGCCTGCCTACTCCGTTTGCCATGATTTATATGATTTTTGCTTTATATGTTTAAGTGCTATACTGTGCTGTTAGTATTTACTTAACATATATAATATAAGTATTTTCTTTATACTTACACATACCACACCGTATTTGTCACACACCATGTCTCGTTAGTTTGATGTTTCGGAGCCCATTCTATCTGCTGGACACTCATCTCCTTCTCGTCAGCCAGTTCCGTTTGCGGATAACCCGCTTATGGAAGTCATCACGGCTGACACTCAGTCCACACACACAGCTCCAGCATCAGTTTCACCATTCTTACCTCGTTTCGCTTCAGCACATCGTTCATCACCTGCTCAGCTCTACACTATGACACAGCACACTAAGGTTGATCCACCTGTCAGGCGTCGACACTCTTATAGGAGGGTGCACGGGCGTCGCATGCAGTGCTCATCAGTGTTAGTATCATCATCCAGGAGGTCCCGTTATGGCTATACGGATACCTCTACTCCATCTCCAGTTCATTCACCGGTTTCATATCCAGATTATTCACCGCCACCTCAGAGATTACGGAGATCTGTATCATCCTATTCTGATGTGGATAAGGATCCGATGGAGGATCCAGCAGTTGATTCGGTTCAGGTTCAGGTAGAGACAGCACCGATTGAGCCTACCGCTGGTGATATGCATATTGACGGAGAATTATGGAGGGATGTGCCATCTAATGGCAAGGGTGTTATGGACGATGTTCAGGGTGTATTTGAGATCGGACAGAGCTCCAGGGATGCTCAGGTACAGGGTTCAGGGGATACTCAGTGGGTAGACATTCCATGCAATACTGTTCAGGCTGCCAGTCCAGAGTATACTCCGTCCACACCTCCATTCGTGCCACCTACTTCACCGATACCTTCTCCACTGGCATCACAGGCAGTATCTCTACATCCGGATTCACCAGATATGGGTGAGGAGCTGACTGCCATACAGGAGATACATGTGCAGTTGGCTAACCAGGAGCTATTGTTGGAGGTTCATTCTGATCAGATTCAGAGGTTAGAGCAATTCGACCGCCTACAGAGGGTAGAGAGGCGTGTTGGTACGATTGAAAGGGCTGCTTGTGTTTTATTTGAGGAGTTGTATGCTGATCACAGGGAGAGAGTTGGGTTACAGGCTAGATTTGAGGCTTTTGAAAGGTTGCATGGTAGAGAGCTCGGAGTATTGGGAGCTCAGATGAGAGATTTGAGGAGAGATCGGCACCAGACTCATAGGATGCCTGGTAGAGTTCGAGGTTCTGAGCGTGCTCAGTGGCAAAGGATTGAGACTGCTGAGTACATGATTGGAGCAGTGATGGCAGAGAACCAGGAGCTCAGGCATCGTGTGATTCACATGGAGGCTGCCATGGGAGAGATGACAGCAGCTTTCGAGCAGATGCATGTCGAGCGTGACCACCCTTAGACTAGATTCGTAGGATCTTGTACTTTCCACTAAACTGATGAGTTATTAGTTAGTGATGATGTTCTAAACTAGCTTGTAATTTTGTGTACTTCAGATTTGACATATGAATATAACAAGCTTAGTTTATCTATTCGATTGTACGTTTCCTCTATTTGTTGACTTTATCCTTGCATCTTGTCTATGATATTTTGTATTCATGTGACATCCTTTCCATGCACAAGATCTCATTTATCGCCATCTTTTGTGATGCAGATAAATGGCACGCACACGAAAGTCAACTAGAGCTACTCGAGGACGAACTACTGACCCACCTACTCCAGCGAGAGTTGTGCGTGGCAGAACTGCAGAACACGCTACTCCGGCAAGGGCTACACGAGGAAGAAATGCTGAGGATGCAGTCCCACCCAGGACCGCGATAGATCCACCAGCAGTGAACCATGCCACACTGGATCAGCTAGTCAGTGAACGTGTAACCGCCGTACTCGCTGCTGCGAACAATTCAACTACCAATACTGGAACTTCAAGACCACCTACCAACAACCATGGCTGTTCCTACAATGAATTCAAGAAGGTTATGGATGGAGGATTCAGAGGAACAGAGGGAGTCATTGGGTTGTTAAGATGGATTGAGAAACTAGAGACTGTGTTTCACATCAGTGGTTGTAGTGATGAGGATCGAGTTAAGTATGCATCATTCACTCTCATGGATGCTGCTTTAACTTGGTAGAACAACTACAAGAAGTCAGCTGGTATTGAGGTTGCTTATACTATGTCGTGGGAAAATTTCAATGAAATGGTACAAAGGAATTACTGCCCACGTAATGAAGTGATGAAGTTGGAAGTTGTATTCTGGAATTTGAAGGTACAGAATAACAACATGGCTGCTTATAACCAGAGGTTTCAAGAGCTAGTGTTGTTGTGCCCAGAAATGGTTCAGACTGAGACCAGATTGCCTGAGAGGTATGTGGGAGGATTGCCTCAGTCGATTAAGGGAAGTGTGACAACTTCAAAAACTAAGGATCTTCATGAGACCATGGAGATGACCAACAAGCTGATGGACCAGCTATTGGAAGATGCTCTAGAAAAGAGTGCCGACCACAAGAGAAAGTGGGAAAACCATGCTAAGGCTAACAGTGATAACTCTCAGAACAAGAAGCAGAATATAGCAAACGCATATGTAGCTCGTACAACTGAGAAGAGAGGGTACGTAGGGAACACACCTCTCTGTGACCGCTGCAAGCTACATCACAGGGGAGAGTGCACAGTTAAANCAAGAGAAAGTGGGAAAACCATGCTAAGGCTAACAGTGATAACTCTCAGAACAAGAAGCAGAATATAGCAAACGCATATGTAGCTCGTACAACTGAGAAGAGAGGGTACGTAGGGAACACACCTCTCTGTGACCGCTGCAAGCTACATCACAGGGGAGAGTGCACAGTTAAATGCCGTAATTGCCAGAGAATGAGGCATATGGCCAGGAACTGTCGGTCTAGATCCCTAGCTACTGCTCAAGCCGCACCACCTAACAACCGCAAGGTAGAAGTCACTTGCTTTGGTTGTGGTGAGAAGGGTCACTACCGAGATGAGTGCAAGAAGCCTAGAAATCAAAGGAACAGTGGTAGTAACCAGATGACAACTGGTAACAATGAGAACCAGGGCAATGGAGGAGGAGCTACTGCCAGAGTTTATGCTGTTGGTAGAAGGGAAGCTCAGAATGACCCGAGTGTGGTGACAGGTACGTTTCTTTTAGATAATCGCTATGCATTGATTTTGTTTGATACGGGAGCAGATAGAAGTTTTGTGTCGACTGCATTTAGCTATTTACTTGGTATTGCCCCGAACACCTTAGATAACATCTTTGACATAGAATTAGCTAATGGGAATCTAGAGAGAGTAGATACCGTTATAAGAGATTGCACTCTAAACTTACTAAATCACCCTTTCAATATCGATCTCATGCTGGTAGAGTTAGGTAGTTTTGACGTCATCATAGGGATGGATTGGTTATCGAGATACCATGCGGTCATCATCTGTGATGAAAAGATCGTCAGAGTACCTTACGGAAATGAGATTCTCGTCATTGAGGGAGATCGAAGTGATCGTGCGCGTTCGTCAAGGTTGAATATCATCTCGTGTACGAAGATGCAGAAGTACATCGAGAAAGGATGCTACCTCTTTCTAGCTCACGTCTCCGAGAAGAAAGAGAAGAGTCCCAAAGAAAAGATATTGGAAGATGTGCCAATTATGAGGGATTTTCCGGAAGTCTTTCAAGAAGACTTACCTAGACTACCGCCAGCTCGACAAATTAAATTCCGAATTGATTTGGTGCCAGGAGCCGCGCCGGTAGCGCGAGCGCCCTATCGGTTAGCACCTACGGAAATGCAAGAGTTGTCAGAGCAGTTGGCTGAATTGTCAGGAAAAGGCTTTATCAGGCCGAGTTCTTCGCCTTAGGGAGCTCCGGTTTTGTTCGTTAAGAAGAAGGATGGATCCTTCAGGATGTGTATCGATTATCGGGAGCTGAATAAGCTAACGATTAAGAACCGATACCCACTCCCAAGAATCGACGATTTATTTGTTCAACTTCAGGGTTCATCGGTTTACTCCAAGATTGATCTGAGATCAGGCTATCATCAACTTCGAGTCAGGGAGGAGGATATCCCGAAGACGGCGTGCAGGACTCGATATGGCCCTTACGAATTCCAAGTCATGCCATTCGGCTTAACTAACGCACCCGCAGTATTCATGGACCTCATGAATAGAGTTTGTAAGTCATACTTGGATAAGTTCGTTATTGTGTTCATTGATGACATCTTGATATACTCTAAGGATTAGAAAGAGCACGAGGAACACCTCAAGCTAATCTTAGAGTTATTAAAGAGAGAGGAGCTATATGCCAAATTCTCGAAGTGTGAGTTTTGGATATCTACTGTGCAGTTCTTAGGTCACGTGATTGACAGTCAGGGTATTCACGTGGATCCTTCCAAGATTGAGTCGATCAAGGATTGGGCGACACCTACGACACCCACAGAGTTACGCCAATTCTTAGGACTCGCCGGCTATTACCGAAGGTTTATCGAAGGTTTCTCCAAGGTAGCTAAGCCTTTAACTTTATTAACTCAGAAGAATGTGAAGTACGACTGGGTAGATGAAGAAGAAGAAGCTTTTCAACTCCTTAAGGAAAAGTTGTGCAGTGCACCTGTTTTGGCCCTACCGGAGGGTAGTGAGGATTTTGTCGTTTATTACGACGCTTCACACAAAGGTCTGGGAGCCGTGTTAATGCAGAGAGAAAAGGTGATAACGTATGCATCTCGACAACTGAAAACTCATGAGAAGAATTACACAACTCATGATTCGGAGTTAGGCGCAGTTGTGTTTGCACTACGCATATGGATAAACTATCTCTACGGTACTAAGTGTGTGGTGTACACGGATCACAAAAGCTTACAGCATATCTTGAATCAGAAGGAGCTAAACATGAGACAACGCCGATGGTTAGAGTTGCTTAATTAGCGATTACAATTATGAGATTCGTTACCACCCGGGCAAGGCAAATGTTGTTGCCAGCACTTAGTCGAAAGGAGAGGATCAATCCACTCAGAGTCAGATCGTTAGGAATGACGATTGTTTCCCCTCTTCCAGCGAAAATTCTTGAGGCTCAGCTGGAAGCACTCAAGGAAGAGAATAGACCAGATGAGAAAATTTACGGTATGCCAGAGAGCGAGAATGGCTTCGTAAAAAGGTCTGATGGAGTTTTGTGTTATGGGGACAGAAGTTGGATTCCATTGTGTGGAGGAATTCCTGATTTGATTATGCATGAATCGTACAAGTCCAAATACTCTATTCATCCAGGAGCTGACAAGATGTACTTAGACTTGAAGAAGCTATATTAGTGGCCAAACATGAAGGCGGATATAGCTAAGTACGTCAGCATGTGCTTAACGTGTTCGAAGGTTAAGTCTGAACACCAGAGGCCGTCAGGTTTGCTGGTACAACCGGAGATTCCAGAATGGAAATGGGAACGGATAACCATGAATTTCATCACCAAACTACGAAAGACGTCGAGCGGTTATGACACGATATGGGTAATCGTAGACCGTCTCACTAAGTCTGCACATTTCCTTCCTATGAGAGAGAACGATAGTATGGATAAGCTTGCCAGACTATACGTAAAGGAAATTGTGGCAAGGCATGGAGTGCCAGTTTCTATTATCTCTGATCGAGATAGTCGTTTTACATCCAGTTTTTGGAGATCGCTTCAGGATGCATTGGGAACAGATCTTGATATGAGCACAGCTTATCATCCTCAGACTGATGGTCAGAGTGAGAGGACTATTCAGACACTGGAGGACATGCTCAGAGCGTGTGTTATTGATTTTGGAAATGGCTGGGATAAGCATTTACCTTTAGTCGAGTTTTCCTACAATAACAGCTATCACACCAGTATCAAGGCCGCACCGTACGAAGCACTTTATGGTCGTAAGTGCAGATCGCCGATCTGTTAGGCTGAAGTCGGAGAAAGCCAACTTACTGGACCATATTTAGTTCACGAAACTACTGAGAAAATCATACAGATCAAGAATCGTATGCAAGCTGCTCGTGATCGCCAAAAGAGTTATGCTGACAAGAGGCGAAAGCCCCTTGAGTTTCAAGTGGGTGACAAAGTGATGTTGAAGGTCTCGCCATGGAAAGGCGTGATCAGATTTGGTAAACGTGGGAAGCTGAACCCTCGTTATATTGGACCTTTCGAGATTCTTGCCAGAGTCGGGCCGGTAGCCTATCGACTCGCATTACCTTCTGAACTCAGCGCTGTGCATGACGTTTTTCATGTTAGTAACTTGAAAAAGTGCTTATCTGACGATAATGCTGCTATTCCTTTGGAAGAGATCCAAATAGACGAAAGGTTGAATTTCATTGAGGAACCTATTGAAATCATGGACTGGGAAGTTAAACGGCTGAAGCAGAGTCGTATCCCAATCGTGAAAGTACGCTGGAACTCTCGCAGAGGCCCCGAATACACTTGGGAGCGAGAATGACGAGATCAAGCGTAAATATCCACATCTCTTTTCGAACTCATCGAATGGCTTGAACCGAAATCTGGGACGGATTTCCCCTTAAGGAGGGGAGACTGTGACAAATGGTATTTTTCATAAATTAATTTTATAATAAATTTCTATTTATTATATTTACTTTAAGCATTATATGCATTTTTGCACACTTCTGCATGTTTCTGCAAATTTCTGCTTGTTTTCGGGAGCTGTCCTGCACACTGTAGCTTACAGTCAATACTGAAAATGTTTATTTTTTTCAGTAAACACAAATTAATTCATTTTGGATAGTTACTGACAAGTTTCGTAATTTACCGAGAGCTTTCTCACAATTTTCTGAAAAACAACGCCGCACGCGAAGCGACACCACAGTAATTATGGCAAAGGTCAAGTAAATATATTTTTGAGTCAGTAAACTCATTTTACTACATTTCTGATGAAATCGTGGCTAAAAACTTTATTTTACGTATACGTGTCCAAAAACGTCAAACCGGGACATAACGGTTGCATTTAAGCCTAAACGGACACACGATATACCAACGAGGAGCAAAAATTTCACTCCCCCTCCTCCTAGGATCCCATGGCCGGCCACCTCATGGCCTACACATACTCCACTAACTCAAAATCACATGGGATTTACCTCTTTAACCTAAGAACACCCTATTAACTAAATCTATTATCCAAGTTCATCCTTTAACTAGTCACTTGATAACACTCTCATCTCAATATCTCCTTTCTTCTTTTTGTTTTGCCGAGAACACACACACAAACACACACTTTCATAAAAACTTTGAAGATCAAGATCATTTGGGTTATATTTACAAATGTTTTGGGTAATTTGGAAGTTGATTTGGGTTAAATTGGAAGCATTTTTGGTCTCCTTGTTCTTCTCCTAGCCACGTTAAACATCAAACACCATTGTAAGGATCATCAAACTTTTCTAATCTTGTTTATTTCATGTTTTTATGATGATCAAAGGTGTTACCAAGTGCTAAATGTATATGTTTTGTTAAGATGAAAAGTTTACATATATGTATGTTGCATGCATGGATCGACTATCATTAAATGCTAGTCATTAATGTGTAGATTTCTTGCTTGTGTGGTAAGACTTGCTAATTGTGGTACTAAATTGAAAGCACAAACATAATTAGTACAAATTTTACAAATTAAGGCAATATATATACATGTATGCATATATACATGGATCGGCATAAACAAAAATATGAAACTATTGGAGTTTTGAAAAATATAAAATTTTGGCTCAAGTGGTGAATTGGTGAGATTTTTACTTGAAAGACTTTAATTTATTACATATCGAATTAACCGTAACTAATTATAAATAATTAGTTAAAAATATAATTTTTGTTGAAATTAATTATTTTGGGTCGAAATATATCGTTTTTAGTTGAATAAAAATAATTTTGACCAAACTTGATATTTTGAGGATTAAACATAATTAAAAGTGTTAATTATTTTTAAATGTAAAAGTTATATAAATTAAACACAAAAATTGGTTTTGGGCCAATTGGCCCAATGAGCCCAAAAGGGGTGTTCGGTGAACAGTGGGCCGAGCCCATGGAAAGTTTTCCAACTTTGACTTTTTGACCAAAAGTTATTATCGGACGTGTAGAAATTAATTTCGATATATAACGATATATAAAACGTAACTAAAATCGTATTAAATGATTTTGGGCTAATATTGGGTTAACGGGCCCAATAGTGAAATTTAAGCCCAATAAATATTTCGGGTGACGAAAACGAGTTTTTACATATATTTGGACTTACGGTGATTATTTTTATAACGTGGAACGAATTAAAACGATAACTATATAAATAACGACTAATATAGTTATTACGTACTAAATTTTAAGAATAATGTGATTAGTGAATTATTTGAGAAATTGCAACATTTGAGGAAAATGGAAACGTTTAACAAACGAACGGGTCATGCCAAAATTTCTAAAAATTACAACACTTAGAGTATTTTACAAGAATACTCACCTTTATATACTTTTCGAACTACAAGTGTATTTATTTTAAGTGCTTAATATTTAATTATATTATAAATAATAAAAGATATTTATAATATAATATTTCCTCACAAATATAATTTTTATAAAGATTTCTCGAGTATATTTAATTAATTATAAACTAAATTAATTACTATTTGACTAGCGGATTGCTATCTTTTAAGGTGAGTTTATAGCCCCATTTTCTTATAAGTACTGTTTTATAAACCTTGGGGTGAGAAACATGCAAAACTGTTTTCATGGACCAAAACTGAACTTATTTTTACACACTAGTATGCGGAAACCTAAGTTTGCCTGAATCCCATTTTTGCCCATTATCAACACCGACAATTCCTGTTGGTAAACGCGTATGATATAAATAGATCTATTGAGGGTGACTCCTCCGTTCGGTTGGCCATGCCATGGCCAAGGCGAACGTATACCATGACGACCTTTTGCCGAGTGACTGGGGATTATCACTCGCGGGTACCTATATTATATTTAATGCCTTTGGCATTCTTTGTCTAGTTCGGTTGTTGAGCTTAGTGTTGCATGCGGGTTTAGTGTGTACTTGCTGATTATTGCTATGGGCCATATGTGCTCTTTACTTTAAACCTATAGACTCACCAACGTTAGATGACTTTTAGCATGTTTTTCAGGTGCTTAAAGTATGTTTATGTTGAAGGCAGTACATGGCAAGGTCATAAGATTCCTAAGTGTTTTTACGCAAGCGTAACTCTGAAAACTTTAGGACAGTCATGTAACTGGGCCTTATTTTATCAAAACTTGAACTTATGTATTACATTTGGCTTATAACTATGTAATATATTTAAACGGATTTTCAATCCGTTCTCTATGTATCTTGCGTTGTGATATCATATTTTCGTAGCACCCCAAATGCTTGTATGCTTCCGCGATTCTCTATTTTTGGGGGTGTTACAGGACGTAACTTTGAGTCTAGCTACAAGACTCGTTAATAAAGAAAAGCGCTTCTTGGGAGGCAACCCAAGCTTTATTTGTTTGCTTGTTTGTTTATTTTATTTTATTTGTTTCCGTATGTATGATTTATTTTTATTGTTTATAGTTCATGTTTCAAAATATTTTGTGAAAATGCTTTATTTTATTTTTAACTTCGTCTTAACTGCATATAAAGGTATTTTGCAAAAGATAAGTGTAAGGGAAATCCAAATTTGTTTTCAAAGAACAAATTGAACATGAACGATAACAATGAGATATAAACATATATATTAGTACTTGTTTGATTCAAATGCTTGTATCGAGTCATAATGAAGTTTTGCAGGATTCCAAGAATTAAAACATAGATTTTTCCAGAAATTTTTCAGAAACAAAATATAAGATTTCTGTCAAATCAATTCTGACGGCGTCAGGCTTTACAACCTGACGGCGTCAGGTGTTAATTTTACAAAAATTTTGCAAATTTTGTTTTTCTGCCGGAATTGTAAAGTTTCGTTAAACCCATATTTTATAAACTCCAGGAATCTATAAACATTCATTCCACAAGCATTATATCTTTACTTGCTTTCTAGGATTTTAAGTTATTATAGATTTTACCGCCGATTTTACGCTAGGTTTCTTGTTTGTTTTCTCAGCTAATTAACAGGTTATATTGGACAAGAAGATGTACATGGATAGTCAAGTTTTCGGCACCAGGTTTCAAGATTTTGGGCACTTCAAGTTTTTGGCGTTGCTTTAATCTTGAAAGTTTTTTGCATTTTCTTGGAGGAGGATCTAACCGTGTTACCACATTATCCACTGATGCGCGGGATTGCGACCACGCACTAGGGTTTTACTTCTCAAGGGATCTTGAGAAGCTTGCAATCCCCACCAGGCAGTGTACCTGACCGATGTAGTATAGTGCAGTGGCAAGTACCGGGGGATTGATCGTTCTCTAGGGGAATAGTGTCGTTAGGATTGAAAAACTACTCTAATAGGTCTAAGGGTGAGGGAAGATTCTTTTTATATTTTATTATTTTTAGGAAAGCAAGTAAAAATCTCGGTTTTGAAGGAGTGGGCGGAATTAGTTGCTAGTCAACTAACCCAAATAACTACTAATGCAAATAAAATAAAATAACAAGAAAGTAAATGTTTGTGAAAACTAATATGGAGAGAAGTGTGTTTACTTAGATTTCCTTACTCCCTAACTATCTTTTACCGATTGATTAGTGTGTATTAATTGCGTGGATGACAGATTGTATTCCTTAATACCATTCGTAGGGGTGTGTACGGACTTCCCCTAACTCTATGAGCTCCTACTTCATTC
>LBNU01020997.1:80329-94982 GCA_014162995.1 Artemisia annua | reverse complement strand
CCCGAAAATGCTTCTTTTGTGATTTTCCCTTCAAAAGTACCTAAAATGAGAAAAGAAACGACTTTGGGTGAAATCCAAACCAAAAACATACGAATTAGGACTCAAACCGACCCCTAAAAACGTAACATTTTTCGTCTCATCAAATGTCAAGTTTTCTTTTAGTATACTTACCTAATGACAAAAAAATATATACGAGAATGAATAGTAGAAATGAATAGTAAAAATACGAGGATGAATAGTAACTAAAAAATATGATTTGTTTCAGTTTTCATATGTTTTTATCCATTTTCATACATTTTTATCCGTTTTCATACATATTATATGTATAAAAATTGATGAAAACGAATAAAAACATACGAAAAACGGATGAAAACATAGAATAATAGACGAAAACAAATAAAAGTGTATGAAAACGGATAAAGACGTATGAAAAAAGTGAGAAAAACATAAGAAACGGGTAAAACATGAGAAAAATTGATGAAGACGTATAATAACGGACAAAACTGATAAAAGCGTATGAATACGTGAGAAAAACAGACGAAAACGTAAGAAAAATTGACCAAAACGTAAAAACGGGCGAAAAAAGATAAAAACGTAAGAATAGTCAATGAGGACTAACGATGCAAATATTTTAACTCAATAAGGACTAACGATGCAAATATTTTAACTCTTCTTAGGAGATAACGGAAAATAATTTGCATCGTTAGTTCTCATTGACTGATATTACTAACGGAGGGATGATTTTGTGTCAACATTAATAAAAGTCGAAGTTTATTAAGTTTATTGTGTAGAAAACGCGAACGAAAAAAAAATAAATAAATAAAATAAAATAAAAATAAAAATAAGAAAAAAACGGAATCGACACATTTGCAAAGCTACTGTTAAGGTTTTGGATGACCAGTATTAAATTGGAACCGGAAACAGTTATACCGGTCCCGTTTTTTAGACCTCGGATCTGAAAAAAACGGAACCGGTTTTAGCCGGAACCGGCTCGTTGACTTTGACCAGGATGCGGAATCGGTTTTTGAAAGAACCGGCTTTTGGCCACCTCTAGCCACTAGTGTACAATTCTTAGTAATATGTTCGATGCAAAACATCTATGTACATTAGTCATGCAAATATTAGGCTTTCGAACCTTATGTAACTATGGAGGGTAAAGACCAGAGGCGTAGCTACATGGAGGCCTTGGTGGGCCGTGGCCCACCCAACCAAAATTGCAATAGCGTATATTATTTCGCCTATTAAATGTAAAAATTAACCACTAGTGAGATTTTAGCTTTTAAGTCTACCGAAAGACACAAATTAATGACTATTATTGTTTTGTGCTACATCTTGGCCTACCCATAAATAAAATCCTGGCTACGCCACTGGTAAAGACTCGTTAGGTTCGTATATGTTGTACACTTGTACCTGCCAATTTGGAATCATGTGATTCCTTTCTTCTTCATGGCTGGTTTTTTTTTTTTGACTTGCTAATGTTTTGAAAGTGGAAGTGATTTATACACAGCAAATACTAAATTCCTCATTGTACAACACCCCTACTTCAAATGATTATTGTATGCCAATGTAAATTTGTTCTGCCAAATCACCCACTTTCTATATCATGCATGCTTGAACTTGTTGCTTATCACTGGTTTCTGTTTCAAATGTATTGAACAAGCCATTCAAAGCATTTTGATGGGGTTAAATGCACACAATAGCAAAACATGCGACTTTAAGTTTTGTTCATTTCGCACGAGATAGCAACATACATCTTTTCATATTTTGGCAATGAGTTAATGTATATTAATAGCATTATATCACAAATTTGGTGGTCAATCTGACTCTCTCTTATTAAGTTTTAATATAATATCATATTGCTCTTAATAAAAAGGGTTGTTAAGTTAAATTTGATCCTATTGAAGAAAAACTAAAATATGTTGTTATTTTAAAGTAAATGGAAACTATATTGTTCTATAATACATGTCATTACACACATTAAACCCTTTTTACTCTTTTAGTGGTTTTGCTTGTGTAAGCGACATGTCACATTTTAACTTTATCTGTTTCTTGTTTATTAAAATTTTATTGCGTTATATTTTGGTGTTTAGATGAGCTAACTTATTTTTCGAGTTTATGTGCTTATTTGATTTTAAGAAAGCTCATAACCCAGTTTTTTCAACTTATGAGCTTATCAAGTTGAGTCTACAGATATATATGAGGTGTTATTTCGGCTTATATAGCGAGTTTATGGTTTATATTTGATTTTCAGCTTATATTTCATAATCTCACTTAGCTTCTCGTGGCTTATTTTGAAACTTTCGGCTTATATAAGTTTATTATAACATGAGAAGCTTATATAAACTAAAAAGTATTAAAATAAATCACAAAAGTGAGCTTACGAAACATAAGCCAAACACCAAGCAAGCCATAAGCCCAATATATAAATCGAAACAAATCTCACCTTACATGACTCATAAGCTTAAATTGATAAACTCGTAAATCAAAGAAAGAAAAGACCTTGTGAACATTTTTAAAACAAAGAAGGAGGTAAATCAAGAAAACAAGCTAATCACTCTAAAATTAAACGTTATTGACCAATCACATGTGGTACAACATATAGGCCCTGTTTGGTTCGTTGTAATCTGGCGTAATTAGAAGTAAATGTAATTTGATTACATTACGTTGGGTGTTTGGTTTGCATAGTGGATGTAATTGTAATTCAAATTAGATTACGTGTGATGTTTGGTTTGCAATGTTATTATCATTCTAATTACATCAAGTTATGTAATTCAAATTACATAGCAAATTGGATGGAAAGTTTTGGATTACATTGTAATACAGCATTTTATAATTCAAAGCATTATTATTATTATTATTATTATTATTATTATTATTATTATTATTATTATTATTATTATTATATTAAATAATATTATTATTTATTAATATTATATTATTGTTATTGTTATTATTTATATTATTATTATTTTATTATAATTATAATAATATGTTTATATTATTATTATTATTATTATTATTATTATTATTATTATTATTATTATTATTATTATTATTATTTATTTTATTTTCATTTTTTTTTAGAAACTCATAGGATTTACAAGAAATTAGTGGGGAGCCGAGAAACAATCTGAGCCCCCACTCCTCTAGCTATAACGAAGCTAATCCTACTAAAAATATGAGCAGCAGCACGTGCTCCAATATCTTGAGTCAACGAGAATCTTCGGATACGCTTTAGTAAGGCCACCGAATCCTTCTCAATTTCTCCAAAAGAAGAGAATGAAAAGGGGAGAAACCCATATCCCATATCAGCGCATTTAGCCTCGTACTTGACGCGTTTACGTCGTGCGGCTTCAACCACCGCACGACCCGTCACAAAATCAACCATGCCAATATATTGAGTCAACGAGAATCTTCGGATACGCTTTATTATTATTATTATTATTATTATTATTATTTTTACCCCCAATATGTGAGGTTCGCCCCTAGATTTGTTAGGAAAAGCCTTAGTGCTTATGAGTGTACCGGTAGTATTTAGATTCTAGAACTTGCGTTAGTGATTCATCCCGAGACCACAAGTGAGACTACATTCGTGTAGTTAGATTTACTAAGTGATAAGAGGCATTAGGATAACCCTTGTTTAACACCCGTATTATAATTACATTGACTTCATTGGTCAAGTAATTCTCCCACACCCTTGCGATGTACTCATTTTTAGTACACGATACCCTTAGTACACCCCTCCGAGCCTATCTTTTTCGTTTCTAACTTTAAGCATTCTACTTAAAGGATGGATTTGTTTACAATCCGCCCCCAAATGTACACCCAAATCGCCTTAGCCTTCCTTGTATGCACTCATTTTTAGTGTATTATTGTTTAAACCCTTTGTTAATTGTCTAATTGATTACATGGTTGCTAAGTCGAGTCATATCTTGTACATATTGTTTTGGGACGATTGGGACTCATGGGTAAAGTACTAATATTATGGAATAATGGGGAAGAAGTCAATTATTACCTCCATATGTGCGTAAATATTTTAAAGTACTCCAAGTGTTTTGATTATCTTAATTCGAGTCATTAGAATAATTATTTGTAAAGTATGTAAAAGTTCAAGTGTAAGGGGAGTACCGAGCCCCCTTGATGTATTATTTTGGATGGTAGGGCAAGAGTGTATGAAAAAAAAAATTGAAAAAATTAAGAAAAACGAAAAAAAAAAATTATAAAAAGAAAAGAGAAAAACATACGGACTACCATCCCGTTTCCTTTTATGTTTATTTTAATTTTATGTTATTTTGTTTTGTTAGCTCAAGTTGAGTCAAGTCTTGACTTAGCAACGCCACGCTTTACATGTAACTGACTAAGATAATTGACTTGCCACCAGTAAAATATCCTTTATCCAACAAACCGTGTTTTCTATATCCCTACACCTAACGTTATAACCCTTGAAAAGCCCTCTTTGATAGTTTATTTTAGGTGCTTACGCCTAGTGGTGGAGGTTTTTGATGTAACACCCCCAATTTCGTGATACGCAGCGGAATTCAAACTGGGTGTTACTTCATGGCACAACAATTATAACGATAGAAAACGAACTCTAATTGAGTCGTTTTAAAAGATTTATCATTCGAATTATATAAATATCAGAGATTACAAAATGAGGTCCCAGATGGTTCCATGTTTACAATTTACATTAAATGAGTTTTCGAATGATAATAAAATTTATAGCCCTCTTGAATAACCGTGCTCCTCCGTGCCAGCCTCATTCATTATGGACCTGAAATACATGCTTAAAACTGTCAACACAAAGGTTGAGTGAAATTCATAGAGTTTATTAAATGGTTGAACACAATATGTTGGTAGTGTGAGTTAATTAGACTCATACTCATAGTTGGAAAACAAAACAGTTATTATTATTCACTGAGCTCATGTAACCAATACTTTAACGGGTAGCAATATCAATCGGTGGAGTTACCCTGGTAGGTACTTTGTCGTCATACCTAAGTCTCAAATATTAGTGCATTTGTTTGAACGTACTTGGTCAATACAAATGGGATTCGTCAATCCCAATAGGCCTATTCACAATATTCGCACTCACTACTAATAGTGATTAAATGGTTCATGATAAGGGGTCTTGGATTGGCAAGGATGGTACATAGTGACAATAAAACAATCGGATAGTACATAATTTCAAAGCATTGTGTTCGGTTAAAATAGCATGTATTCCCCCCAAGGGTTTGTAAAACAATTAAGTAATGGAAAGTGGGGCTATGGACTCACCGTGAGTTGGGTGATGTATAATGAGAATGATGGATATGCAGTGAGAACTTCTACGAGCAACCTAGAATAATTGTTGCAACTTAGGATTGGAATAATGTCTAAGGAAACATAAACGTGCCTATATATGTCCCTATATTGTTCATGATGTAGTAATTTGATAAGTTGTGTATGTCGTTATAAGAACGGTTTATGAAACATGTTTAGTTTATATCTTGTACTACCGTTCGGGCCGTCATAATTCAGAGATCATGTAGTAAACGTTTGAGGATATAGGACACTTTAAATCGTAAATCCAGCAACTCGTCGATCCGTTTACCCAAATGAAACCCCTCACATGAAGTTCCCTAGTGTTGTAGTATTTGATAGAAAATATATCTTTGAAAGTTACATGTCCGAATAGTTGAATAAACTTTAGGAAAGATTATTTTGAATGAAGATTGTTATCTTTATAAGTTTCTTAAATCTAGTACGGATGTGATATTACTTGTGAAATCTCATGGTCTATCGATGGAGTAGATCCAAATTGTTTTGTTTTGATAAGAATAAAACTTTAGTCAATGATTTCGGTTTAGAAAGCTTTAAGGTCTTAGCCATGGCCTTGCCGTGGCTTTGGTCATGGCTACCATGGTCTTGAGACTCATACTTGGCCTTAGCCATGGCTGTGGTCCCGGCTTTAAGGTCATTAGACCTCTTGGTTTTACTTAGCCATAACCAATACATGGTCCTTTTGGTATTAAAAGGGGTTGTTAAGAATTTGAAGAAAAATATCACTCGTTATGCGTTTTCAGGGTTCGAGCTTCTTTGATCCTGAACGAAAACGTCGTTCCGGACAACTTTCGTGTTTTAACTTTTTGATGAAACGGACCAGAAGGGCCTCAAAAAAATACGGATTTCAAACAGAATGCTATTAGGCAGTTTCGGGTTTTTAGGTTTGCTAACTTCTTTTGGCCATATCTTTTGACTCATGTACTCGTTTTTGATGATTCAAATTGCTATGTTTTCCTTTTTAAGTCCTCTATAACAGTAGGTAAGTGTATCATATCATGATTACACTATTTTGGTCGTGGTTCTCAATATAAGCCACTAGTTTCCTTGATTACTTAACATAGGTTAACATGTAGTGTTCTTAACTTGTTTTAAAGATTTTTATACATCATGAACAAAACATAAAGAACATATATAGCATAAAGGATGTATGAAAAGCATGTAAATGATATTGAGCAAGAGGGTGTGTTAGGGTTTCTTACAACTTTTGGCTTTCTAAAGAAAGGAAATTAAGAACAAGGATTAGGGCTTTGATTGAACAAGAATTAGGATTTCTTGCTTCTAACTTCCTTGATTACTTGGAAAAGCACTTGAAGACTTCTACTAGAACTCTTCTTGTGTGGATGAAAGATCACCAAAAGGAAAGAAGAACTTGGACTTTGGATCAACAAAACTTAACAAGAGTTTTTGAATTGATATTGCACTTGCATTCTTTGATAACACTTGAAGTAAACTAGCAAGATGAAAAGTGTTTATGTGTGGTATATGGGGCTGCAATGGAGAGGAGGAGAGGGCTTTATATAGGGTCTTGAGGAGGTTAGGAAGGTGCCTAGGAAGGTTCATTGAGGAGGTGCAAGTATTAGGATATTTAGGAAGCTTACTTAGGAAGTTTGGACACATACATGTATTCCAAAAGTCCAAGACTTATCTCGAGCCACCAAGGCATGGTGAATCACCCCTTAGGTTGGCCCTAATGATGGGGGAGTTACTAGATACATAAACTTGGTATCATCTAGTTTACGGAGTGAGTTTTGGTCCCGTTAATCGCTAACGGTAAGCTGTTAAGTCACAAAACGTAAAACCGGGTATCGCAAAAATACGAAACTTGAAAGAATGATTAAAATTGTCAATATACTCCATAATAAAATATAAAGTGAGTGGTAAGTTCCATCGGGTTGCTTAAACCCTGTTAAAACTAGAAACTCGGGTCTAAAACGCGCAATTCGCATAAAACGCTGAACTGGAAAACGTAAAATTCCAAAATTCTTGAGAATGTGACGGAAGGTGAAAAAATTATATTTCTCTTGATTGTGATGTTGTGGGGACGTATCGGGATGCCTGAATGATGTTTAAACCTTAAAGTAATTCTCAGACACACGTGATTTTTGCAGAAATGATCCGACGAGTGTCAAACTCTCTGATTATCATTAAAATAGTTTAACTTACAAGAGTGTGAAAAAAAATTTCGGAAATGAATAGTGAAAGTGAATAGTAAAAATGAATAGTAAAATCCCAAGATGAATAGTGAAATTTGAAAAATGACCTGAAAATGCGAGTTTTTATAGTCTTACCACCTTAACGAGAATTCCGTCCTGGAATTCAGTGTGTGTTATCTAATGTTGAAGTGTTTAGGAAAGAGTGTGGTTATATGCGGCGAATTCTAATATTTTCGTTCCCAGTTTCTAGTCNAAATCCCAAGATGAATAGTGAAATTTGAAAAATGACCTGAAAATGCGAGTTTTTATAGTCTTACCACCTTAACGAGAATTCCGTCCTGGAATTCAGTGTGTGTTATCTAATGTTGAAGTGTTTAGGAAAGAGTGTGGTTATATGCGGCGAATTCTAATATTTTCGTTCCCAGTTTCTAGTCATAAATTGTGTTATGTACCATTCTAATTTTTCGGTGGAGGCTTAAGTTGATAATCTGAAGGGTTTGCTAAAATTTATAAAGTCCAATATGTCTTAAGTTTTGCTTTTCCCGTTTCTCAAAACGAATCATAACTTATGGTATCGAGGCTTTCAAAATAACCTTAATTCCTAACATGGAGTTTTGAATGTTAACGCCTTACATCTTTGTAACTTTTCTGATGATAGTATGTAGCATGCAGCCTGATATTTGTATTGTTTGCAATGTTGTGATAATTGTTGTTGTAGGGAAGTTTTAGCTAGTGGCAAGTGGTTATCTAAACCATTTCCAAAATTGATTATGTCTTAGGTAGTTTTGGGATGAAGGCAGTATCGTATAATATCTATGTCAACTAGTGTTTGAAAGAAACGTGATACTGTGAAGTTTTACATACTGACTTATAATGGTTTTGAGGTAATGATGTGATATATGAATGATCAGAAGCGTGTAGTGTATGCTTACCATTAATATTGGTAGAAATGTCAAGTTTGCTTTAAAATTTTAAGAGATTTTAAAGGTTTATGACGGAATGGTATCCTTAGGGACCTAAACAGGCTAGTACTTCTAAGGGATAAAGAGAAGAATTGATAACTATCCCAAGATAGTAGTTTGGATTATCTGATAAATGAAAATTTTCAAGAATGAGATTAGGTAGTACAATTAAGGTGCAAAGATTTCGCTGTGTGGTAAGACACTATTGTGTCTCTAGATCTTTTTAATGAATTCTGGTGGTTTATCGAGTTCAAGTAGGAAATTAATCTGAACATAACCCTAGTACAACTATTCTTAGTATTCAAAATTTTAAGTCAAACATAGTTAGTCAGACTATGTTCCACTGTCCCTAGGTTAAATATAGGTGACTAGACTTTATTTAGCCGAGGTTCGATAAAATTTTCAAATACCTAAATTAGTTATACTTGTGATATGTCCATTGCTTTTGAGAAAATGTCCACTAAGCAAAGGCGATGTTAAACCATTCAGTTGCAAGTCCCGCCCATACAAGACTTGTAACCTATGTTTTCACATTCCATTGCATAGAAGATAGTACGGGTAGATACGTGTGGAAAGGAAGTTTTAAGTAATTCTAAAATAGTCCATACTGGGCCAGAATCACGAACCTTTCACAATGAAGGTTTCAGAAGAGAATTTTGATGAAATGTAGAGAAAGTTGCTGAACTTTAGCTTTTGTAGATGATGGATTAGTTTCTCCTTTATAAATCTCATATCTTGTATTTCCGTTAGGGAAATCGATAGACTTTGATGGGTTTTATGTAAAACAATATCATGTAAGGTTTATAAGATAATTTCTAGAGACTATTAAAATGTATGAGAAATGGGAGAGACGATTGTGCAGTTCACAATGTCTAGAAAGTAGACTAGACCATTGTGTGACTCAAAACAATTGAGAAATGATTAAGACCATTGTATCACACAATGTCTGAGAAATGAATTAGACCACTGTTTCATTTACAGTGTATGGGGATGTATTTGAGACCACTGTATCACTCACAGTGTCTGGGGATGTAACAGAGACTACTGCAGGACTTGCAGTGTCTGAGGATGTAATGGAGACCACTATAGGACTTACAGTGTCTGATGATGTAATAGAGACCATTGTATCTTACAATGTCTTGGAAAATAGACGAGACTATTGTATTTTACAATGTCTTGAAAAATAGATGAGACCATTGTATTTTACAATGTCTTGGAAAATAGATGAGACCATTGTGTAAATTACGATGTCTAAGAAATAGGAAAGACCATTGTAATCAGTTACAATGTCTTAAAGGAGGCTTAGTAAGTCTTATAATGTTGTAGTAGATACATGATCGGGAAGATATGATTGTGCCGTAATGCCTTTAGAATAGGCATATGCATATATGTTTAGTCCATTATTTAGATAAAATGATTGAAAATATATCGAGTGTGTATATATCAATATACCTATTTATGTTCGTGTAGTATAAAATGCCTATTGTGCATATCCCAATATACTAATATGTTCATGTAGCATAAAATGCTTAGTGTGTATATATCAATATACTAATATGTTTGTGTAGCATAGCATGCCTAAAAGTCACATAATCGTCTGGAGGATGGAAGGCACGGAGAGCGAAGGGCTAAAAAAAGTTTTTGTGGAAAATCAGTTATAGTTTAGGTCTCACTTAGACCCGTTTCTCTATAACTTTAGCTCTGATACCAATTTGTAACACCCCCAATTTCGTGATACGCAGCGGAATTCAAACTTGGTGTTACTTCATGGCACAACAGTTATAACGATAGAAAACGAACTCTAATTGAGTTGTTTTAAAAGATTTATCATTCGAATTATATAAATATCAGAGATTACAAAATGAGGTCCCAGATGGTTCCATGTTTACAATTTACATTAAATGAGTTTTCGAATGATAATAAAATTTATAGCCCTCTTGAATAACCGTGCTCCTCCGTGCCAGCCTCGTTCATTATGGACCTGAGATACATGCTTAAAACTGTCAACACAAAGGTTGAGTGAAATTCATAGAGTTTATTAAATGGTTGAACAGAATATGTTGGTAGTGTGAGTTAATTAGACTCATACTCATGGTTGGAAAACAAAACAGTTATTATTATTCACTGAGCTCATGTAACCAATACGTTAACGGGTAGCAATATCAATCGGTGGAGTTACCCCGGTAGGTACTTTGTCGTCATACCTAAGTCTCAAATATTAGTGCATTTGTTTGAACGTACTTGGTCAATACAAATGGGATTCGTCAATCCCAATAGGCCTATTCACAATATTCGCGCTCACTACTAATAGTGATTAAATGGTTCATGATAAGGGGTCTTGGATTGGCAAGGATGGTACTTAGTGACAATAAAACAACCGGATAGTACATAATTTCAAAGCATTGTGTTCGGTTAAAATAGCATGTATTCCCCCCAAGGGTTTGTAAAACAATTAAGTAGTGGAAAGTGGGGCTATGGACTCACCGTGAGTTGGATGATGTATAATGAGAATGATGGATATGCCGTGAGAACTTCTATGAGCAACCTAGAATAATTGTTGCAACTTAGGATTGGAATAATGTCTAAGGAAACATAAACGTGCCTATATATGTCCCTATATTGTTCATGATGTAGTAATTTGATAGGTTGTGTATGTCGTTATAAGAACGGTTTATGAAACATGTTTAGTTTATATCTTGTACTACCGTTCGGGCCGTCATAGTTCAGAGGTCATGTAGTAAATGTTCGAGGAGCTAGGACACTTTAAATCGTAAATCCAGCAACTCGTCGATCCATTTACCCAAATGAAACCCCTCACATGAAGTTCCCTAGTGTTGTAGTATTTGATAGAAAATATATATTTCAAAGATACATGTCCGAATAGTTGAATAAACTTTAGGAAAGATTATTTTGAATGAAGATTGTTATCTTTATATGTTTCTTAAGTCTAGTACGGATGTGATATTACTTGTGAAATCTCATGGTCTATCGATGGAGTAGATCCAAATTGTTTTGTTTTGTTAAGACTAAAACTTTAGTCAATGATTTCGGTTTGGAAAGCTTTAAGGTCTTAGCCGTGGCCTTGTCGTGGCTTTGGTCATGGCTCCCATGGTCTTGAGACTCATACTTGGCCTTAGCCATGGCTGTGGTCTCGGCTTTAAGGTCATTAGACCTCTTGGTTTTACTTAGCCACCAATACATGGTCCTTTTGGTATTAAAAGGGGCTGTTAAGAATTTGAAGAAAATATCACTCGTTATGCGTTTTCAGGGTTCGAGCTTCTTTGGGACCTGAATGAAAACGTTGTTTCGGACAACTTTTATGTTTTAACTTTTTGATGAAACGGACCAGAAGGGCCTAAAAAAAATACGGATTTCAAACAGAATGCTATTAGGCAGTTTCGGGTTTTTAGGTTCGCTAACTTCTTTTGGCCATATCTTTTGACTCATGTACTCGTTTTTGATGATTCAAATTGCTATGTTTTCCTTTTTAAGTCCTTTATAATAGTAGGTAAGTGTATCATATCATGATTACACTATTTTGGTCATGGTTCTCAATATAAGCCACTAGTTTCCTTGATTACTTAACATAGGTTAACATGTAGTGTTCTTAACTTGTATTAAAGATTTTTATACATCATGAACAAAACATAAAGAACATAAATAGCATAAAGGATGTAAGAAAAGCATGTAAATGATATTGAGCAAGAGGGTGTGTTAGTTTTTCTTACAACTTTTGGCTTTCTAAAGAAAGGAAATTAAGAACAAGGATTAGGGCTTTGATTGAACAAGGATCTCTAGCTTCCAACTTCTTCAAGCTCTTGACACCAACTTGTGACTACTTGAGAAGGCACTTGAAGTCTCTACTATAACACTTCTTTTGTGGCTTGGAGATCGCCAAAGGAATGTGAAAACTAGCACAAGGATCATGTGAAACTTTAGAAGAGCTTCAACAATGATATAGACTTTGTAACTTGAAAATCAAAGATGAAAATGCTATGGAATCAAGTATGGCCGGTTTTTGGTGAATAAATAAGTGAGGATGAGTTGTTTCTTGGTCAATGAATGAGTATGTATAGTCTAGAATGAGGAGGTGCAAGTATTAGGATATTTACAAAGCTTACTTAGGAAGTTTGGACACATACATGTATTCCAAAAGTCCAAGACTTATCTCAAGCCACTAAGGCTTGGTGAATCACCCCTTAGGCCGGCCATAATGATGGGGGAGTTACTAGATACATAAACTTGGTATCATCTAGTTTACGGAGTGAGTTTTGGTCCCGTTAATCGCTAACGGTAAGCTGTTAAGTCACGAAACGTAAAACCGGGTATCACAAAAATACAAAACTTGAAAGAATGATTAAACTTGTCAATATACTCCATAATAAAATATAAAGTGAGCGGTAAGTTCCATCGGGTTGCTTAAACCCTATTAAAACTGGAAACTCGGGTCTAAAACGCGCAATTCGCGTAAAACGCTGAACTGGAAAACGTAGAATTCCAAAATTCTTGAGAATGTCACGGAAGGTGAAAAAATCATATTTCTCTTGATTGTGATGTTTTGGGGACGTATCGGATGCCTGAATGACATTTAAACCTTAAAGTAATTCTCGGACATGGTTTCGTGATTTTTGTAGAAATGATCCGACGAGTGTCAAACTCTCGGATTATCATTAAAATAGTTTAACTTACAAGAATGTGAAATAAAAATATCGGAAAAGAATAGTGAAAGTGAATAGTGAAAATGAATAGTAAAATCCCGAGATGAATAGTGAAATTTGAAAAATGACCTGAAAATGCGAGTTGTTACATTTGATCCTTTCCCATGCCTATGGTAATCTATTTGCTATGACAGGTAGTGAGTGATATTTTTCCATTTCCATTAGTGATATATAGGTTTATAACACCTGAGAGATGAGAGTATCCAAACACTATTTGTGAGGTGCTAGTGTATGATTTCCGTGTTTGTTTTGACTAAAGTGGAGCGATCATTTGTTGTAATTACTTTTATGTTAATGTTAAATGACCCCTAACTTGTATTTTGATTAGAATAAAAGCGCATTTGGTTGAGGACAAGCAAATCTCAAGTGTAAGGGTATTTGATGAGACGAAAAGTGTCACGATTTTAAGGGGTCATTTAAGCCCTAAGTCGTGAATATATGATCAAATATTGCTTTAAATCGTTTCTTTTGTGAATTTAGGTACTTAGAAGAGGAATTTTAGAAAAAGAGCATTTTGGACGTTTTTGGAGCATAAAAGTGCAGAAAACGACAAAGTCAAGAATCCAAGCTGGAAACAGTACCTGACGGCGTCAAGTCACACAAGGTGACGCCATCACTCATTGAAGAAGAGGTGGATAATGTTGACATAAATAATGCATAAAAACGTTATTTATATTTTTCGATATCTCTACGTTTTGAAGATCACAAAATGTAAAATCATTAAACATAAGATTACTACGTAAACAAGTATTAAGCTAGTTTATATCATTATATCCAACTTAATCACTTAAGGTATGAATAAACAAGTGCTTAATACATCTCATGATCAAAGGGGTATTTAATTAATTACTACAAAGTTTATTTAATAATATAAACATATTATATATTTTTGAAAAACACTTTTGGTAATAAAGAAATATGTTTTAATCATACTAAATATATGAATTCAAATTTTTAACCAAAATCAGTTAGTTTTTCACCAAATAAACTATCCCCACTAAAAGACAAGTTTTCTGGCCGTTACAGCTGGGCGGCCCCCTTAATTATAAGGGGCGGCCCCCTTAATTTTAAGGGGGCCGGCCACTAATTAAGGGGACCGGCCACGCTCCCCTGTCAGAAACTGTCAGAATTTTCTCCTATAAATACCACCTTAAATCTGGTATTTTTTCCTCACCTTTTGCACGAAAATTTTCAGATTCAAATCTCTCTAAACATCTTCTAAAACCCTTTGATCACTAGATTATTAATCCTTGTTTCAAGTGATTCAATCCCTTCTCATCCACACTCATTCAAAGTGCAAAAGAAGAATACTTCTTCAACAACCAAGTTTAAGAAGTATTGTAGATTAGTTGTGTACATTGTGTATATTATTTGTATAGTTGTGTTGTGCTTGTAATAAGTAGTTTTAGGAGAAGTAGAAGTTGTGTAGAGAAGAAGAAGTTGTGAAGTGGTGTGAAGTAGTGAAGAAGGTGTGGTGTGTACTAGTAGTGAAGAAGTT